>JAPDSC010131630.1:67937-78931 GCA_026290005.1 Latrodectus geometricus | reverse complement strand
CTACAATAAGTCTATAACTGTACAAAGCTCAGTTTCTTCTTAATTTTTTAATGTTTTTATCAAAAGTTTATTTAATTAGTCTTGAATTTCGATTTTATAATTTAATGGATGGCTTTCTTTTTTGGTTCTGATCGCAGAATTATAAAATGTAGTGTAATGTTCTTAAAACTAATACCATATTTTGATTCAAATAAAGTTTTATTCAAGCCAATGATAAATGCATACCCGCTCTGAAGCAAGCTATAAGAAGAACTAAGTTTTTTTTTATTCCTCTACTTCTTAGGGTAGTTAGTGAACTTGACCAAAAGAAAAAATTGCATTCATTGAAAAAATTGCAAAACATTCAAAGCACTGACATCAATAATATTTTTATATGGTGTGTTTCCATTCACAAATTTAACTATTATAATAAAAAATGGAGATTATAGTTATGGGGCTTATTTTATTATCAATCATGAGTACATATAAATATGCATTATTTGAAAATATGAGAAATATGTACTCAGATATGTGTGCAAAGAAGCTTTGAAATAATATTACCAAATTAGTAATTAAATAACCAGCAATCTGTCATTTAGGTAAAAAACTTTAGGGTTTGATTCCTACTTTGAAGAATGGATGCCTAGAGTGGTTCAGAAAATACTTAAGAAACAAAATCCTACTCAATTTATCCTTCAAACAAATAGTGAATGTAGAGCAATAAGCAATCAAGTCACTCTTTGAATTTTTATAGCCATGTAAATTTGTGCTCAGTCTATTTTTCTGTTTGCCTTTTAATATTTCCATTACTTAGTATCAACTTTTAATAATTAGAATTTATTATTATTTATAATTTATTATAATATGTATACATTATTCTAATCAAAATTTTAAAGTGACCCTAAAAAAAATTACAATAAATTTTTCACAATCCAACCTAGCAATCATGTTCTCTGTATTAATAACAATATATGATAGTGTAATTTAATTTTTTTGGGGTGTGCATTAAAACACAATGGTAAATTGGAATTGTGGTAGCATTCTTGTTATATTCTTTATGATAATAAAAAATATAATTTCTTATTTAATATGACTGAAGTATGTCTAATCAGAATTGCTTAAATTTGCTTTTAAAATAAGTTCAATATTTTTCTGAAAAATTTCCATTTAATCAAAAATTGAAGTTTAAAATTTCAATTCAATTTGTTCAAAATTAACAAAATTTTCAGATTTGAACTATTATTTCCTGAAATACAGAATATATTTTGAAAAAATTTCATTTGAACACAGATAGCAACAATAGAAAAAAAGCAAAAGAAAATGATAGAAAATATTAATATGTATACTGTAACATTCATTGGAATTAGAATATTTAAACTAGTGATTGTAGAATCAAATAAAAAAAATTTTTAAATGACTATTGATTTAAGTGACCATTGAGCAACAAACCCAAACCATTATTATTGCTGTTAATAAGTACATCTAACTGTATCTGTAATAAATATTAATGCAATAGTAATGTTTTCATTGCTCAAAAATTATTAGTTTTTTAAAAAATAATTAATGTGTAAAATAAATAACTTTTGCACTAATTTTAAATGAGTGTAAATCCAATTATTCTGCTGACACATTTTCAAATCCAGTTCTAGTCTTGATTTTTTAACAAGATGTCTCAAATTTATTTTAAATTTGAGACATCTAGTTAAAAAATCAACACTAAATTAAATTTTTTTAACTTTTGTCTCAAATTTAAAATATAACCAGAGCTTTTAAATCTATTTTTAGATTATTTTAATGTAGGTAATTTTTTATTATTATTTGCATTTTACTCTTATTACAACTTTATTCTGTATATTATATTGCTATTTTTATTTGGGGGGCACAAAAAAAAAGTATCATTCCCGGGCCTCAGTTTTGCTCGCTAGGCCACTGGTCCTCTCTTACGGATATACTGTGCTTTCATAATGAAAAGATAATTTATGAGTTCTTGCAACAATGATTCTTACTTATTCCCACAAGCCCCAAACCCGTTGGTTATACCAATTGATTATTATAGAGTTGTGAGATAGTATTTTCCGCAAAGGTTCTAAGACCTGCTCTTTAAGGTTAAAGTTTAAAAATTGATTTTTTTCTCCAACCCATCTGGCAAATATCTCCAAATGAGTCATCCATGAGATAAATTCTATGTGACTAGACTTTATCATTCATTAAAATGAAGTTAAGGTCAACCTTATTCTTAAGAAAGCAGACTAAAAAGGTTAAAATCACATTTTTATGCTTCGTATCTGTCATAGTTCCTCTTTCAGTCACAATCTCCACAAGTTCTTTAAATGTTGATGAATAAACAACCACCCATAATAATGTTTATTTACACTTATATTTTTTGATTAATACAATATTTAAAGTTTATGTCTGTGTTGAAGCTGTAGTTCAATTTTTTCTTTTCTACAAATGTAGTCAAAGATAAGAATTAACTGATTTAATAGTCTTTTGCTATATGTAAAATTAATTGTTTTATTGTATTCAAATCAATTGCAAATTTATAATTCTTTTCCTAATTAGAAAAACAAGTTAGCTTGATTTTTTTTAACTTTCAAATTTCTTTCATTATTCATGAATTTTGCGAGTGAGTTTTATGTTGATATTTGTTTTTTTCTGACATTTTACATTAAGTATTTTATTTGTAGAAGAAAATTAATAAAATATACTTTACTCATAGTTTTCAATGTTGCTTGTTGTAAATATTGTTTTATTTTGGGGGGGGGGGGAGCAGAGAAGTAAAGTTAAAATTTAAAAGATAATAACTAATGTTAAGATTAATGTTAAAATAGCCTATATACTTTTATATTTTTTAAAATTTTTCTATATTTTGTTTATTTATTTTTTTTAACAAATATTTTGATATTGTAGTTAAGATTTCTGTATATTCACTATCTATATACATGGCATAATAACAATTTTAACAGGAGTATAGAATGTAAAATATAACCTCATAAATTCATAATTGTTTATTGTAATATTGGATTGTAGTGCATTTTATTTATTTATTTTTTTTTTCAGAACGACTGAATATTAATGTTGATCTTGTGCAAAATGCAATTTCTGGAATAGTAAAGCTTTTGATTGAAGCTTCAAAAAATATGGTATGACTTAAAAATACTTTATATGTCTACATTCTTGTTACTTTTCTACTGTTTTAGATGTTATTTGAATTTAAATTAAGTATATACCTTTATAAGAAATGCTTATGATTTTTTTATCATTAAATTACTGTACACCGTTAATCATGTTTGTATGTATATTGTAGTAGTCGTGAAATCATACTTATTATATTTATATTTTAGTTTAGTATAATTAAATTTAGTTTTTATGCATATTTTTGCTAATTACACTTTTGTACTGTTATTCATTTCCCTTTTTTAAGTTTTTTGTTAGTTTTGTTAATTTTTTGTTTTAACTTTTTTGTCTTTTATTTATTTTATTTTTATATAAATTTAGTCATAAATCTTTTTATTTAAGATTAGATTTTTTATGTCATATACATTAATTATCAAATTTTCCCTATAGTTCTAGTTCTTTTTGTGAGAAAAAATCCTTTATATTACAAAATTTCATAATTCACATTGAAGTTTTTATGAATTGCAGTGTAAATAAAAAATATGTTTTTATAAAGATTGAAGTATTTTATTCTTTATATCAACATTAGTTGTAAACAAATATATACAAATATTTCTTGTAAGTTTAATGCCTTATCCATATGTAGATAGTATAAGTATTGATAAAATGTTTTGAAGAATGAGACCTTTCCTACATTAAAAGGTGATACATTTCCAATAAGTTACTACCTAAATTTGTTCATTTCTTTATTTTATCATTAAATTTTTTTGTCAATTTAAACATTGCTCATAGCAAATAATAAGTCTTTGTTTGCCTCATTGACGGAAACTATTGCTTCTGTTATTATAGCTTTCTAATCAATGTTTAATTTTTTCTACTCTTGACATTTTAGAAACATTGGTACCATGATTTCTTTAACTATGAGTACTTAATTTGGAAATTCGAAAGTTGAAATTTTAAAACAAATAAAAGTATATGAAATCCTGGCTTGCATAAATCTGTGCTTTGTGTAATATTGGATCTTGCATTAGTAAAATCGAACAAAAACTAATTGCTCAAATTTGAGCATTAAGTGTCTGCATCAAAATGCTTATAGTTGCAGGTGATCAGTCAATGCATTGTTATCATAATGTTTCCCTGTTTACCTATATTTTTTACTTAATCTTATATACATATATATACTCCAGAATTACTACGACATATGATAAAAATATTCATATCTACAACAATATTTTTTGCTGCTATATTTCTCTTTTACAGAAGCTATTTATTTTAAAGATCATGAAGAATATAATCCTGGATTGAACAAGTCAAAATGTTCTACTCTTTCATTATTCTTTGCAGTATATTTAAACATGCTTATCAATGTATATAAGGATAAAAATAATTAATTCTTGATTCTGAGATAAGTTCTGTAAAGAAATCTTAACTGATCAAATACTTAAATAATTAAAAGTCCACTTATTTTGCAAAATATCATGTTTGTGTAATTTTAAATTTAGTAGTCTGCATAAGTGTGATATTGTTAAATTTTACCATATCAATCACATATAATTTCTTGTAATTTAAAGCTTGTCTTCAAAGATTCATTAGTATGAATTGCAGTGTAAATAAAAAAATTTTTTTATAAAGATTGAAGTATTTTTAATTGAATTGAACATTTAGAAAATGCTTGAGTTAATTTGTTTCAAATAGTGAACCCTCTATTAAATTTGTCAAGTGTTAGCTTTCTAACCTTCGATTAAATATTCCATGATCCTTATTCTTACTTCAGATATAAATGTTTGTAGTGGTTTGGGGTTCTTATTTAAACTGTGTAAGTTCCAGTTAAATTGGCTTTTATGTGCATAAAGATTGTAGTATGATAAACCACTTTGTACAAAACAAATTTGTACAGAAAAGTATATAAACAATCTATCCACATACTTTTATTTTAATAAGGATTCTTTGCGCAAAAGAAGACTATTACATTTTCTTATAAATATGTTCCTGCATTTCATGCATATGTTTTCTTTACAGTATAAAAGATGTTATTTTATACTTAGTAAAATTAATTTGAAATTTTTTTGTAATACTTTTTTTTTTTTTTTGTTAAGATTTATTTTTAATATTTTTGCAGATTACTTCATATGTAAATATATTACTTCATATGTAAAATAAAAGAAAAAGTTAGAATAAATTATACTAGTCATTTATATGATAATTATGAATAGTTTAAATAAATTATTTTTTAAATTTAAGAAAGGTTTCATTAAATTTTAAAATGTAATTTTTTTAACCATTTGTACCATTTTTGAAATTACATTTTTTAACATTATTTGTTATGTTGTTAAGTTTTCATTAAATTTGAAAATTCATTTCTTAATCATTTTGTTATCAGGAAGCATTTTTAAGTTGATATGTCAAAACATTAATTAAACTGCTAAAAATATCAGATATATTTTTTTTTAATTTTACATTGTATTTTAATGAATAGAAAAATAAAAAAAAATTATATGGTTGGATAGAAAAAAAAATGAAAAAAGTAAGTAGGTTCTAGTGAAATACAATGAGTAGGATATGAAAAATTTGTTTTATTTCTCATCTTTACCCTCTCTACCCTCTTGAATATTTTCATAACTTAAAATTCAATAAAAATTGTAGATACAAAAAAAAGTACATAACTGCTGCACACTATTTTCAGGTTTTGCATTTCAATATGTTATAATGTTTTTCAGTAGCAGAATAAAAATATTTTTATTCTGTTACTGAAAAACATTACAATATGCTTTAAATGTAATATTTTGTTTCAACCTGATACTTAGATGCTGAATGAGGAAATATTGTTAAATAAAGAAATATTAAAATGTGTTTTTTTTTTTAATGTAAACTATACAAGTCTTGTTTATTTTGGAGTTAAAAATTATTTCATATGATGTATCAAAACTACAAAAAATTATTTGATTTGTCACTTTGTGATCACTTTTTACATCAATGGCTTAATTCAGCTATGTTTAAAAATGTATTCTTTACCATATAAATTTTGATGCAATAAGCGCTAGTTGAGCATATTAATTGCTATATTGAAGAGTGAGATGTGTTTCTTCTTTATTATGTATAATTTGTTTATATTTCAGAAGATGAAATCATTGAATATGAATATATTTTGATTTTAGGTTTCAAAGAATTCAATTAATTGGGAATAAAAATGGTTATATGTAGTTATATTTTTTAGCATTTAATTAGATTTTAAAAATATTAACTATGATGTAGGAAACAGTGAAAAATCTTTTGCAATATTATTCTAAGCACTTTTATTAAAAAAATGTGTCCATGCAAAAATATGACAAAGAATGTACTTGTGCTTTGCATTATGATATATATAGTTTTAATAATAAATATTAATATATTATACAATATAATAGATAAATAATGATAATGATTTATATTTGTTCAATAAGGTAACAATTAAATAAGAGACATTTTTCATAAGTTAAAAGATTTTTTTGAATGATTATTGTTATGGATACCATTTATATTTTCCATTTAAGAAATCTAATATATTATTTAAAGTTTATCCATCATTTGTTTTAAAAAAATTCTAATTTTGTTTCATTTATTTTTTTCAAATTATTTTAGAGATTTTATTTAAAGTTACATGAAAACAATTCTATTGCATACTATTTTATCATATTAAATGACTCGCGAAATTTCTAAATATTTTGCAAACTAGTTAAACGTGTATAACTATGATTTATTGCATGATTATTGTATTTAAATTATTTTTTTTTAAATTTTCATTTGTTTAGTTTTCTAATTTTATTTATTGTACTGAATAAAATTCATATTTAAGTATATTCTTTTTATTTTAATTTTAGGTCACAGAATTAGAATTTCGAGACTCAATTCTTGTCTTGGGATTTAATTCTGAAATTCAAGAAGAATTAGTAAAGTGTTATCTCGAAAATAATCAAGAAATTAGGTCATTGCTTAGTAGTCTAAACTTAGGCATTCCTCATTATCACAATCTTGAATGGAGACTAGATGTTCAAGTAATTAATTAAAATTCCTCTTATTCAATTTTATTAATTTTTTAATTAAAAATTGCAATCATAAATCGATTACAATTTCAGTAAACCTTGTAATTTTTTAGATGAATAAATTTTATTCTTTAAATTGCTTTATGAAATGTGATGTAATTTGTTTTTGGTGCTTGAATATGTGTTTTTGTGACAAAAGAAAGCATTATACTTTTTCTTGCTTATTTTAAGAATATGTTTACTTTTTAGAAATATAATATAATCACTAATTAAATTTACTAAATTCTTATAAGTATAAAAAAATTATTACATTTTTTTTTTTTTTTTTTTTTTATCTAAACCTCTTTGACATCTTCTATCATAGTTAATCTGTTTTCTTAATTTTAATACTTTTTTATCCCTTAAAAGTCTTGATGGTCATATTTCTGTATTTTTGAAGTGCATTTCTGACTGTATAAATAAATAATGTAAGTCTTTTTAATTCCTGTTAATCATTTTTATTTGACTTTGAATTTTTATGAGAAATTCTTTCTAAACACAAACAGGGTTCTCTTATGTTAAACTAAGATTTCTCTTTTGATGAGTTTCAAGAAAGTTTTAAAGTTGGTACACTTTTAAACTTTCTCAAATCAAAAATTTTGATTTTTTGAACTGTATAATATCTTTCACTTTTTGAAGTAGAATATCTTTCAATTTGTGCACAAGATATACTACAGATTATTTTAAAATATTGTCTTTAAATATGTTCAGTAATTTATTCAATAGATTTTAAGTTTAATATTTATATCCTTTTATTACTTTTGTTTAATTTTCTGTAAAGAATTGTGTTCAATTACAGCCCTATATCTTTTTGACAAATACTTTTTCTCTTCAAGAGCTAATTCTAAGCAAGCATATATATATGTGTGTATATATACAGTGGTGGCCAAATTTTTTGAAATTTGTCTTAACTCTGTATATTTGTAAAATATATTATTTTTCTTAAATGCAAATCTTTATGTATCAAACTAAAAAATGTAGTGTAAAATTTAATTAAAGAGAATTAAATAACTTTCTATGTCCAAAAAATTGCATTCTTTTTAATCTGAAAAACAAACACAATTTTTTATGAATGCTGAAGTGTATTGCATTAAAAACATACCAATGAATCATAATACTCTTCTGAGAATTAATGTTAGTAATCAAACTACAATAATTTAGATTTTAAAAGCACAATTTTGCTGGAATAATTTTGAAGAATGATGCATAGTAATTTAACTAACACAGTATTTTTTGAATATTTTCTTTTAATGCTCCAACATCAAGAACTAATTAAATAGCATAAGAAATAGAATTGTCATACTGAGAGAAAATAGTCTCTGAAATTACAAAATAAGTTGATGGACCAGTGACTTTATCTGGTGTATGAAAATTATGCTTTCATTATATAAAACTATATTAGTGGATAATAAAACAAGATCAGGTCAGAAAAATTTACAAGTATACTGGCTATCGAATGATAAAACTGGTTCAGCATGTTTGAAAGGTAGAAGTTCTTCAGAAGTTAAATGGGAAATTAATGCAGTAATTATTTTAGTTAATTATATTTTAACATATAAAACATTAAGATTTAGCGAGTTTTTAATTAAAGATAGAATTGCAAGGAAAAATTCTATTTTAATACTAAGCAATGCAAGAATCAAATTCATTGACCAAAAGAACACATAAAGTTGTCAGAAAATCATTGGAAACAAATAATCTCGAGCAATGAGAATAAATTGACACTTTTTAGTAATGATGAGCAAATATATATAAAAAATAGAGCTGAAGAAGAGCTACATCCTGATTGCAATGAAGTGACTACAAAGAATCCAACTATTTACATCATTTGAGCATGTACGTCTGCAGATTGTATGGGGTACATTCAAGTCACTGATGAGATTCTAAATATAGAAAATGTATTGATACTATCATTTAAATCAAAATTGGTATTTCCATCAAGAATCTTTTTCCCAATAATACATCATTTATTCTTCATTTGGATTCAGTTCCATACCATACAGGAAAAATATGCTAAGAATGAATTAAAAATAATAAAGGAATAGATTTATTACCCTAGCAAGAATATGCCCCTGATCTTAACCCAAATGAAAATTCCTCTAACTTGTAAAAGTCCTTGAAATAAATATATACCCTGAAAATGAAACACAACTTATTGAGGCTATAAATGCTTTTTGACATCATGTGATTAAGAGGGATGAATTTTCAACATATTAGTTCGCTCAATAAAAAAATGTTCTGTTAAAAATAAAGGTTATTCTACTAAATATCAGTTGTGTAAATGTAACTTTAAATTATAACGAATTTTAAGCTATGCCATATATTTTATTACATAACCCTTTTCTGTAACAAATATTTTAATTCTGTCTTTCATTTATTAAATTCTGCATTAAATTTCTAATGTGATATATAGACATGTGAATTTAAGTGAAATTTAATAAATTCTTTAAGCATACGAAGTCAAAAAATTTTGCCAACACTTGTGTATGTATATATATATTTGATTACCCATGAAGTCCTAAACTGTATAAATAAATTTACTCTTGTTATGAGTACTCTGTACATGTTTCACATCAAAATTTTAATTTTTTTTTTTTGGCCAATCCTTGAGGGAAATTGTTAATGCTCTGGTTTAAAGATAAAGAGTTTATAGGTTCAACTTAGATTTTTGTTGGGATACCACTGCAAATGTTTGTAATTGAGCTAACTTTAAATCATAGGTTTCTATCAAAATTGATTAAATAATCCTCACACGAAAAAAAGAGAACATGGAGTGAAAGCGTTTTAATTTTCAGTTAGAGCCAAGTTATAGAATATTTAATAGAATGTGCAGCTACAAATATGCTTTTCTATACTTTTTTATTGATTGTGATAAATATAATATTATTTCTAAATCTTTTGTATTCTCTAAATTTAAGGTGTTCAGTCACAAGTCAATCAATAGAGAATTCTTTACAAATTGATAGTTTTTGCAGCATTTTTTAGAGAAGTTTGTCACTAAATCACCTTATTTTAAATCCATATTTAAATCACCCATGTTAAACTTATAATTTTTTTAAATAAATCCTTATGTTTTTTTATGTCATTGTATGATAAATATGTTAGGCTTTTTTATATTAATTCTTTGCTTAAAAGTTTAATATTTTTTCTGATCAATATAAATTCTTCTAAATATTTTTTATTTGTTGTAATCAATAAAACAATTTTTAAAATAGTATTTTGTTGACTAAAAAAATAGAGCAATATGTAATGACATTAAAAATTTATTTAGTTTATGAATATTATTATATACTGTTCTATTGTATTATAAAAATTGATATATTCTGTTAATATAAATTGTTATAAAGATTATTGAATTGATAATTAAAATATTTGTTTTAAAAATTAAAAACTCTTTAAAATATATAGTAAGCTGAAATTTTTATTGTTTATTTTACTGTTCATTACAATTACTTTTTAAATTTAATTTAGATTGCAAGTAGAAGTTTAAGGCGTCCATTAGAACCAACAGTATTACTAGGTTTGGAATTACAAAAAGATGGTAAAGTAAATAAGACAATATTAGAATCTGATCCTTCAAATATTATTCACATGACTGAAGTATTAGATCGAGCACTTCAAGAAGTCAAATCACATCATTGTCGACGTATCATGAGGAGTATAAAATAACTAAATACAGTGATGTTATCAACTATCAATAAGAAATTTGTATTTTTGTATTTAATCTGGTGTAAAATTTTAATAGGAAACATTTGTATCACCTTTTCCGAAAAGTCACATAAATTAAGTATGTTATATATATATATATATATATATATATATATATATATATATATATAT
>JAPDSC010131630.1:17135-44121 GCA_026290005.1 Latrodectus geometricus | reverse complement strand
TTTTTTTATTATCGAAGGAAAATAATTCTTATACTCTAAATGTATATTCAAATCATGAATGTTAAAATTTTAGTTTGTACAAAAAGATAAACAATTTAAATAATATCTTAGGATTTATATCCTTTGAGCCTTATTGACGTTGTGAGATTTTTTCTCTCTTAGACTTGATTCTCCGGCTAGACATAAAATATATTTAAATTTTTGCCCTATTTTCTCATAAGTTGCTAATCATTTGTTATAGTTCAGTATATACAGAATTAAATTAGTAAGTCCTTAAATTAATAATTTAAAAAATGAAAAAAATTAACTATTTTATCTAATAATTATTTATAAATTACTTAAGTTTTAACTAGATATAAAATGAATATTGAATTTTTTAATAATTTTGATGATTTTAAAATTTTATGGATGGCATAGATAGTGAACGGGGATTTTATCTAGAGGAATTTTAATATCTATTCCAGGTACAGAACTTAATTTAGTTGTAGAGAACTGCTTATCATTTTCTTAGTTTAGAGTTCGTTGTAAACCAGAAAAAGGGTAAAATTCATATTTTAATATCTGTATGAGTAGTTTTCATTTATTAGAATTTAAATACGAGTAGTTTAAACATCCACTGTCTGTTTATGCTTAATACTTGTTAAGCCTTATGCATGGGGAAATTGTCAAGAATCATTAAAATAATACAGTTTCCTATAATAATTTTAAGTTAATAATTATGGTTTTTCATATAAATCATATTTCTAATCCTGTCTTATCTTTAAATAAAATTTAGAATTTTCTAAGACTTTATAATCCTTAAACTTTTTAGGTTTACATTATTCTAAACTCTAAGATGTTTAGAATAATCCAAATGCAGAAAATGTTTAAAATATATTTTGCCCTGATAAGTGATGGCAACTTATATATTGAGACACACGGTGGGTGGGTCTTTGAAATTTAGAAGCAGGGACCAAGCAGAAGCTCGCTTTCCTTACAGGAAGGCAACTCGCTTTCTGTTTTGCCACTTAATATGCTGATCCTATCATACATATATACATTTTATATTAATTGTAATAATTTAGTATAAAGTAATTAAAATAAAATGTTGATCTAGGTATGAATTGACTAATAAAGGAAATTTTCCAGTGAGTTTCGAGAAGTCCAGTTCTTCAATTAATAGTCCAAATTATTATTTCACATGACTCAATATATTACTTCATAATCTACAGTGCTACCTTGTATATTATATGCTGTTGATGTTCATGATAGTATTAATGGTAGCATTCTTCATTCGACAGTATCGTAGCTGCGTTTGGTGGGATTTTGCACTGACATTGGGTCGATTCTTTTAACACCATTTGAAGTAAAATACATAAATGTGCTTGTGTAATGATTTTATCTTAAATTAGTGCTAAATAAATGTTATGTTCTATAGCTTTTTCTGTCTTTACTTCACCGAAACTCTTGTTCAATTAAAATTTCAGTAATGGTCGGAATAATAGTGATAAAAAAGTTGTAGTTAATAAAGTGTTAAACATAAAGGAATTCTTTGAGAAAAGAAAAAAACTTTTTTTTAAATATCACATTTTTGTTATTCAAAAAAAAAAGTCACAGAATAATAAAATTAATCTGCTAAAAGAAGCATTATGCCACCGATCGTCAAGGGATAAAAGCAAACAAACATAGTATAAAGTTGATTTTTTCTTTCTTCAACGAAAAATTCCCTAAAAACAACTAATTGCCATAATTAAATGTAGACTGATGTTAGCGAAAAACTTAATTATGGTTTCTGAAAGAGTAATTTATAATACACTGTTACAGTCGCTTAGAAAAAGACAATTTATATTAATTAAGGCTGCTGATCAAATTCCGTAATTACATGATTCTCAAATGAAAATGAAAAATTGCCAAAAGTCGCTATCGTGTCCGTAATGTTTATTGTTACCAAGATTTATACTATGTTTAAATTTTTATAGTTTTCATTTACATTAACTATTTTTATGTCTTTTAAGCAGTTTGTTCATTTATAATTAAATTTCCATAAATTACTATTTGGCAGCGAATTATTCTCTAATTTATCAGATAAACTCATAGGAACTATAGGGAACACCGTAACATTAAAGAACTCGATTATGAAATTTAAGGAAAGGTCTCATCACGTTAGGTTAAAAACTTTTGGTACGCTTAATAAACTCAACTATGTCCTGGATTTTATTAAAACAGCCAGGAAAAAATTATGCTCCAATACCAAATTTTTGGCAAAGGAACTCACTCTTTGTTTGTACATGAGGCATGCAAGTAATGTGAGATCAATGGTTTTAGGAACGACACATATACATTTATTTATTTTACATAAATTGAATCGGGCTGTGATAACATTGCATGGAAATAACCTTGTTCTAATTCGAAAAGTCCAGGTCCTGGAAGTAGACGATAGGATCGATTAGATGACATATGACAAAAACTCCTACCATATTTCCAATTAAGCTATTCCTGTTGCTGTGAATTCATAAGATAAATTCTTACTTATAGCGTGTGAAATCTTCCAGAAGAATAAATTTATCAATATTTAGTTGTGGATGTTAGATTTATCCTTACAATCAGTTCGTACATTAACTTCTATTCTAGAATGACCTTGAACCCAAACAAAATAACTGGAAATCGATAGGGTATCTATCATTGCAGATCCAACTAATTTTCAACAGTGATACAATTAATTGAAATAGCTGTTTTAAAGTTTTATTGTTTGCATTACTGTAGCTCTAGATGAAATTTTTGTTTACCGATAACTTATACTTTATTTATTTCAGAAATTTATTACTCTTAACTAAACTTAGATATACTTTTTAGACTTATTTATTAAAAGTAAGATTATTCATTATAAATCAGAAATACAGATTATAAAATTATAATTTTTCTCCATTCTTATGAGAGTTATTATGTAGAAAGAAATGATTTTACTTTTAAGTAAGTAAAATGTTTTATCATAATTTCTTTTATTTTGAATTAGTATAAAGTTAATTTATAAATATGTTATTTCAATGAAATAATTGTAATAGTATATGGCATTATTATAACATTTAGTTATTATTAAATTGGAGCCTCTAACAGAAAAGTTCCATTTTCTGCGAAATAAAAGTAAAGTAAAAAAAAAATGATGCGTTATTTTTTAAATTTATACACAAAAACTGGCAATATAGTTTTAAGACTCAATGTAGTTCAGTAATACAGAAATGGGATTTGCATTTGATAATTAGAAGAAGATAATTTTGACAAATTACAATCAAATGTAACAAAATATAGATGATCCACTATAAGACCAAGATTAAGCCATAATAGGCTACTGTAATGTAATATTGGTTCACCATTATTTTTTGCTCATTGGATTCATGATATTTGAAGTTTTCATAGAATTCTTTCTTAATGTACTTCGTAACATTAAGAAAGTAATACCCTAATGCGGAAACTATGTTAAGGATTCATTTGCTTATTGAAAATGACTCCATATAAATATATGACAATTACAGGTTACATCATGCTTAATTGATAGGTGACTTCTTTTTCAAAGATTATATGTTGATAATATCTCTCATAGACCGCACATATCAGGCTCGCGAGATGCGATCACATCCCTATATTTTTGGGTGAATAAAATGAAGAAATAAATTTGAAATGGGAGATGAAAAATGATTTTAATATTTTAATCACAAATGATGCCTTTCCTTACTTATTACATTTTTCTTAACTAGTTCAAGAAGGTTTGACGATTGCATTGAAAGGGCAATTTTTCTCAGTAGTAGAAATGACATCGCAGTGTGTGACATCATCAAGCTACTGGTACGTAAAGGCGCGAACTGTCCCTTGCCTCTTATTGGTTATTAGGAACGATTTGCTTTCCCCGTAGCTAACTAGAGAAAATATTTGAAACTAATTTTTAGATGTTATAGGATTTAATGCAAGATAGAATAATTTCCAATATTTGCCTTCACTCCTCCACACTTTCCTTCATTTGTGAAAGCATCGAAGATTATATTTGATCAAGAATACTTGTAAAACGTTCCAAAAAATTTATAAATTTCCCTCATTGAAGTATGTCATAAAGTAGAGGATTAGTTCAATGTTTAAAAAAATAAGAATCAAAAATCAAATCATTTGTGTTATATTAATGCCATCTATTCAGAGCATTCTAGAAATCATAGAGCTAGAAGTAGCTCTTAGCTCTATGGTAGAAATTAATATTTACATGGTAAATTTATTTAACCGTAACTGTCAAATATTTTGGTTGCTTGCATTTGTTTGTTTATTTCAGAGCATGTGCCGATCAATTTGTACCGGAATGTTACTAAACTAAGCGACTTAGGATTATAATTAAGATGGATTTAAATATAATATTAGATGATGATGATGAACAATATATTCGCATTAAAAGTCTTATTAAACGTGCATTTGATTTTGGATTTAAATGTGTTGCTCTTAACACTGTCTTAAATTTATCGAAATTTTCAGGTAAAAATATAATTATTCCTGATCCGAAGATTATTGAATTCAATGTCGATACAGCAAAGAATTTTAGAATCTTAAATAGATTAACTGCTGTAATTAACGATGCCATGCATATTCATCAATTAATGAATTCACCTGTAACAAAAAAGTATGATATACTTGCATTTCAACCTATTGGAGAAAACATGCTCCGAAAGGTATCCGAATTTGATGTTGATATCATCAGCTTAAATTTAAGTGAAGAGCTAGGGTTCAGTTTAAAAAAAACACACGTAGGACCTCTCCTTCAAAGAGGTAAACATCTCGAAATCAACTATGCTCCATGTTTAAGAGACCAAACAATGAAAAGAATGACTATTTGTAATGCTAGACTTCTTGTTGAAGTAATTAAAGCAAAAAATATTATTATATCAAGTGGAGCTTCCAAGCCACTGGAGTTAAGATCAGTAAAAGATGTTCAAAACTTAGGATTCCTCTTTGGTTTGAAGCCCAATGAAGCGCAAGCGGCTGTTCTAAAAGCTGGAGAGCTTGTTCTTTCACATGCTGGAACTCGGACTAAGACAGGTTGTGGATTTGTCTCAATCACCGGCATACTCAGTCTTCCCAAACATCAGGGTTGGATCGTTAAAGCGTGCAGAGTACCTAAACTTACCACAGTTGCTACAGAATCTGTTGAGAAACGAAAAATACAGACCGAGTCTGATAATGAAGAGAATGCTGTAAAAAAAGTTAAAGTCAAAAATTAAACATTGTATTAGTATTTAAAAATAAAATATTTATTATTTAAATTCCCAGGTAATTATTTATTGAATGTTTTTATGATATTCATTTATATTTAAACTTCTGATTATAAAAGATATTTCCAAATCATGTACTTTGCATTAAAATTTCATTGTTTTCATTTCTGAAGATGAATATATTTTCATGAACAGGTGCCATGTTATCTTTTGAATGGAGTTTTGTGACTAACCAAAAAGTTTTGGAAAAACCAAAATATTTAAATTTATGTAAAATGTATCTATTTTTCAAAGGAAAACTTTCTATGCCTAAAAAAGTAAATTAACAATAAATATAAAACTTATTTTCATAAGAAATGAATCAGAAAAACATAAATGTGCAAAAATGTGAGTTCAAACAAAAATTTTAAATAATAAGAAAAGATATCTAATAATATATTTGTAAAAAAACATTATAAATGGTAAAAGTATTAAAAATTAGAAATACTGTGCAAATGTGAGAGACATCAATTCTAATTCCAATTGAATAAATTAAAGTTAGTTAAAAGTATAAAACTCTAAGATAGGGGTCGCCAAAGTGGTCTATATAGACCCCTAGGGGTCTACTTAACATCAGTAGGGGTCTATTGGGACTCGAAGGAAAAACAGTTCTCAATACGCAAATCACACATATCTAACTGTATATGTAAAAATTTAAAATATTTTTATAATTGCTTAATATAATATTCTTTATAGAAAATAAAAAAATCAGAAAACAATCTGCTCCTTTTTTCTTTGGCGTTTCCAAGTTTGTATATGGTTGAAGCCGGTTTCAGTCACGTTAATTCAAATTTAACTAAAAACAGAAATAAATTAAATGTGGAGCTTCGAGGGGATTTACGGTTAAAATTGACTAATTTCGAACCCAATATAGCAAACCTTGCCAAGAAACACCAGGCACACTCATCTCATTAAGAAGTAAAAAATCTGTAGCTACTTTACTTACTGTTTCTGATTTATTAAATATTTAGACTAATATATAGTTTTATTTTAATTATCTGAAAATTACCTTTGTGGGAGTCCATGGAGATTTCAAAAAATTATATTGGGAGCGATGATCAAAAAAGTTTGGCCTGCTCTAAGATATATAAATACAATAATATCAAATTTGAGAAAATGAAAGCAAGCAAATGTAAACAGAAATTTCAAGCATTAAAATAATAATTCTATAATATTAATTACACTATCTAGTCAGAATTTAATTTATTCTTAAGATTATAACCCAAAAGTATATAAAACATATTCATTCAAAATTAAATATTGAAATTGAAAAGAATAATGATAAGCTATAGAACCTTAAAGAATTTTCATTCAGAAGATGAGAAATTTTTTTCTTATTCTTAAAATAATTGAAAAAGAAAATGAAGTGTTCGTTGAAAATTAAGTATTTAAAAGTATTCAATGATGAAAATATGAATGCCTATAAAATTCTTTCAATAGAAATTCTACAATGCTTTTGATTATTTATGTAAGAATATTAAAATGACAGGAAAGAAAAATTAAAAAAAAATCCACATCCTATGAAAGAATTATACAACATTTCCTGTTAGAATAAATGAATTGAGTAGAATTTATTTTGATTGCCATATTCCATAATATTATATTAATTTGAATAAATTAAAATTAACAGCAAATTATTTTATCTGAGATTATATGTTGTAAAGCTTAATTATAACAATTAAAGTTTATGTAATAAGTAAATAAAATAATTATTCAGATATATTATTTAGTTATTAATTACAATATTTAAGGATCAGAAATGTGTAAAATTGTGTAGAAAATTGTTATTAATTTGTAATAAAATTGTTATTAAAAGTATTGTTAAATAGAGTATAGTAAAAAAAAACAAAAACATTTAACTGTTTTTAAGCAAATAATTGTATTGTGTATCTATACATCAGATTATAACTATCAATGCTGTTTCATATTTTAAAATGTTCAAAAACATGTTGAATCTTATGTATATATAAATTGAATTGTTATACATTTCAGGAAAAAAAAATATATATAATATTTGGATACTTATTTCAGTATCATATTAACTTTAATTCATTCAATATTTTTTATTATAATTATCAAAGCAGAAAATTTTCACAATATTTTTTTCATTGCCTTATTCTGCCTAAATTTTGGTTAGTAATAAAATGTTTTTCTTGCCAACAGAATAATGCCATCATTTTATTTTGATACTATCTAGTATGCTGCTAATATAAGTGTACCAAATTTATTCACAATAATTGCATATTCTTTTCATGTTCTTATATTCTTTTCTTTTAATTAAATTATTTCAATAATAAATTACAGAATTAAAATGTTATCAAAACTGATAAATTATATAACTGCCCTTTGCTCTTTACCAGCAATATTGTGCTGATATATGTGTTTCACCAAAATCCTAAGCCACTGAAATCCACTTGTTATAATTTACTAACTTATTCTAACACTGAGTGAATTCATAAAATGATATCCTCTTAACCAAAGCTATTTCATATTGGGCTTAGGTTTTATTATTATTTTGTCGAGTGCCAGCCATGCTGACAATATTGGGAGCGCTGCTCCACTTTTTCAACTAAACCCAATTTGGTGTGGAGTCTAACTTCTTTAGCTCACACATGCCATAGGTACCTGTTTATAGGGTAGGCAACCATCCATACAAGGAAAGGGCAAAGACAGGAGAGAGTGAAAGAGAAAATATATCCATGCCTGAACCAGGACCTCCCTATCCGCAGTCAGGCACACTGACCACTAGACAACAGGGTGGGCAGCATTGTAGTGGTTGAAAGCACTTTAAATTATGTTCTGGTCCAATTAGCAATAACAAATATTTTTATTGGCATTGAATGGCAAACCAAACCAATCTATTTTTTGCTGACAAGCATTTTAAAATTCAAAGTATGATTTTTATTTTGCCTCAAAAATACTTATTTTTGTTCTCTTGAGAGCTAATTTGATTGATACTACTGTTTAAAATTTGAATCAAATTCAAATTTTGAATAAGAGAATTTCAATAAAAGATAACAAATTTTGCTGTTAATTTGCAACTCAGACCATTTTCTTTCAGTTACAAATTTTTGTTTCATGATAACATTTCAAAGTTACAAAAAAACATTTGATGTTATTTATCAATACATCAAATATTTTTTAGTAATTTTGAATATAAGACAATTTACAATATCAGGCTGGTGATTATCTAAGTCACAGAATTAACAAAAAAAGCCATGAAAAACCATATAGAAATCAACTGAAAACACAAAAGCACTCAATTTACTGTTTATAAATATAAGCATACATTTTATTCAAACTTTTTTACCTCTTTTATTTAATTTTGAATAGATAATCATGTGTATAAATATATTTTTAGTACATATATTATTATTATTACCCTTTATTAAATGATATTTACATTATTCAATTTTTTTTTTCATATCTTTGGCAGCTTCTAATTAATTATGCTATACTCTTTTGAATTTACAAAATTTATCTTATCAGTTTTGATGTTTGTAAATAACAAATACAGAAGAAGAAATTCATGAGTTAAATATGATGGTTTGCATTTTCTACTTTAGTATCAAAGAGAATACTTTAATTGGGACTGCATTAAATTATATTAGAATGTAAATATTCAACATTTAAATAAACCTAGTGCATTGTTGAATTATTCCATTGAAGCAATCATTAGTTAAAGCAATTTTTTACTTGAAAGTACATTGTTTTAGTTATATAGTAACTTTACATTATTAAATTGAAACAGATTATAATTTGGTTATGTATTTTTTTTCTACTTGATTTCTCTTCAAAGAAATATGGTTGATACGAACTGTATTCACATCAACATTATTAGTAAAATATTGTCTTTTGATTTAATTTTTTTTAAATTGTAAAAATAGAAAACATTTTGGAATGGAGCTTGTTTTTTACTCAAAGTATTATATGATAACTTAAAATGATTGATTTAAGTGCAATATGATTCCGAATCTTAGAAATTTTACTGCATTTGCATTAAAAAGAATAACTTGAAAAAGAAAAGCATTAAGAAGCAGAATGTTCTCAGTAAAAATAAACTTTGAAAACATGTTTCATGCAAAGGAATCTATTTCTTGTTATTTATTATTTTTTTTATCAAACAGAATTGCATGAAAATTAATTTTTATGTATAATGTGATATGAAATTTTAAATTATATAATTAAAAATTTTTAAATAAATGTAACATTATTAGTTAAATCATTCAATGGTTCCTACTTCCATATTTTAAATACTTGTATCTATAAAATTTTTGTTTTACATTAGTCCTTTTAAATACTGGAAAAAAATAATTAAATTTACATTGTTTAGCAACAAGCGTTGTATAAGAAAGCCACAAATATTTTGTGTGTGTATGTGATCACTGCAAAGCACAAAAAGCTGTGTACTTCATTAGAACTTGTTAATATCTCCAGTGAACAGTTAGATTGGAATAATTTTGATTTAAATAAAACAGGAAACCAGATGGATTGCTGTTTTATCAGGTTAATGATTGTATATGGATTGGAAGAAAATATCAAGCAGCCATGGATCCTGCATATTTAAAGGAGATAATTAATTTCATCTTGTGACAGTATAAGATACATGTAGTTAATATAATTGGGTCCCTTGTAAGTAATGAGATGATTTTAAGAATAATTAGCATTATTTGAATTTATAAAATATAGATCACTGTATTACCTACTATTTTCGTTCCAAAATTATACTGTCTTGACAATGAAATATTTCCTTAGTACAATTTTAATTATACTATTCAATAAATACTTCTTTTTTTTTTAATAAAAAGCAAAAAAAAAGTATATACAATTTAAACTTATTTGTACGTTAACAAAAAATTATTGATTTGTTTATTTAAATATCTATTTTTCTTAATATCAAGCAACAAAAAGAAGAAAATTCAGGAGTGAAAATAATTTATGTTTGTCAATATTTTCATTCTTCATATTCTGAATCAAAATCCGTTCTTGAAAAGTATATATAATTAACGAGTTCACTATGCAATAACCAATCAATCTAGATATTAAATTGGCACAACAAAGTAGCACATATATGAAAAATTTCTACCCAAATGACTATAAAACAGTTTTTATTTAGCAGCCTTCATTGCCTACCAAAGTCTGCCTGCAGAGCATGAGCATATCTAAAATGCCTTAATGTGGTATATAAAATAAATCACTTATCATTTTAAAATAGAGAATTACTCTGCAAGAATTATAGTGTATTTTGTCTTCAGGATATCTTTATTATTAGTATTATCAATATTATTGTATTGGTAACAATGTAGGCCACATCTAAACTTCTGACATGAGAAAGTAGTTAAAAACATCTCGGATATATATGGTACACTAAATTTCTAAGTTTACAAAAAAATTCAGCTACTTCTAAACTGGATTTCAGTAATGTGGTATAAAAAGCCAAATTTCCTTAATCATATTCTTTGAATAATTTTCATGATCATACAGGTTATCAAATGTGAATAGACCCCTAGAATGTGTGCATAAATCATCCTTTGTGATTAAATATATTTCAATAGAAATCACATTAAGAGAAAGCAACTTCACAATCTGTGAAGTTGCCCTTTGTCTATTATAACAAAAAGAGCATAACTAAAATAAATGATTTCTTTTGAAGTTATTTATCATTATTTGCTTCTTTTTAGAAGAAAATTATGAATATAAATTGGAAAAATAGTGCATGCAGTCATGTGTAAGTTATCAGTAAAGTAAAAAGTGCTAACTTTTTAAAACTGAAAATGTTAATTGCAGTGTTTAAATTTCATAAGAAATTAAATAAATAGTGTAAGAATTGAAAATTTTGTATAAATGAAAAGAAATTTGAAAATATTTGTGTTTTTCAGTATTTTGTCAATATAAAAGTAGACTTAAATTATATGAACTGTGCATTTTTAATTTAAATAACTGATTTGCTATAAATAACAAGATAATACATTATTGTAATTTGTTTTCTTAATTATAATTAGGATAATTTTTTGCTACTTATTTATTAAAACAATTTAAAAACAATTATTGGTAAATGTGCTATTTAATTTAGTACAATACCCCAAACATACTTGTTGCCACTTCTCATAATTTGGAAATTGCTACTATTTACTGCAATTTTTGATAACATCATTATTTGTTAGTAATTTGACATCATTTTTATAATGAAAAACTAAAACAAAATAATATGTTAGTAACTGCATTGTTACTTACATAATATTTTGTAAAAATTATAATTTGTTGTTTCACCAATTAAGAAATTCTAAAATTAAATGATGTTTTACTAAAAATATTTGTAATATACTAATAATTTTAGCTAACATCAAAATAATTCATTTCTACATTTTTTTTTTTAAATAAATAATTGTTTAAAAAAGATCGGAAATTTTTAGCAACAGCTTATTTTTGCTTTTTAATTTTCTTCAAATATACAAGATATTTAGAAAGGCAGCAAACAATCTTTTCACAATTATTAATCATATATATTTACAAAACAAGAATATTTTTTTTTATTTAAGTAATATAATTGTATGTAATTACATGAATTTTTCACTTCACCTAGGTATGGAAAATTATATCCTACATCAATACTGTTATTTCCTTTTAAAGAATTATAGGTCTATATGTAGTTCTTGTGTGTAAAAAGTGACTGTTAAGCAACATGCAAACCAAACTGTACTTTTAGAGGAACAGTTTGACTTTCGTTTAGAAGAAAACGTTGGTATAGGTTAACTTTATTAAAAACTTCTGTAAAATAAAAAATTTGAAAATTACTGTATAAAATGTTTATCGTAACATTTATTGCAAAAGTCCAATTACAGCAAAACTATTTTATGAACATATGTTCAAAGCTTTTACTTAAAATTCAGCTCGAAAATTTTCATTATAATACGTTTTTCATGAAAATAAAATTTTCTCTTTTAGTGTATAATTAATGCTATGAAAGAAAAAGGGGTTGTTTTTTTTCCCCTAACTTTTTTAAAAAAGAATGGGGAAAAAGAAAAAAGATTTTTCATTTAAGCTTAATACTTTCTTTGGTATTAAGTTAAGTAATCATAAGCTCAAATTTAATAATTTTTCTCATATTAAGGTATTAGCTATTGTGGACTCTATAAATATAAAACTGCTATCCAACTATATTTAAAAAAAATTGAACTCTAGTTAAATTTAACAAACAAAATAATTATAGAAAAAGTAATCGTTATAATATATAATCATTGAATGAATTTGGTAAATACAGTAATTTAAGAAAAGTCATTACTAATAATTTAAATATAGTAATTATGTTTACAAAATGCGATTTAAAATATCATATTACATGTAGCTTGAATTATCAACAAATAGAAATTTCAAGTTTTAAAAATATTTTAAGTAAGAAAATTTTTATGAGAAATTTGAAGAGTAATTTTTTGTAAAGTTCTTTTAGTGGAAAATTTTGCTATTGTAAAATTTTGTCTTTTTTTTTCATAAAAACTGTCATATTTATGGGGACCTGAATGCTAATGAAAAGTTTGAATTAAAGTAGTTTAACTTATAGTAACTCAAACTTTTCAAAATTGTATACTTATGAAAACGTAAAAAGTACATAAAAATTAACTGAAAATCATTTAAAATTACTCTCAGATGAAAATACATCAAATTTGAAACATTTTTCTAACTAAATCTTTATTTAATATCTTTCTCTACGATTTAAGATATAAACGATTCACAATGTTTATGGACATTAGTTAAAAAAATGTAAATTTCTTGAATTTGTTAAAAATAACTGTGTACTTTTAATCAAATAAATTTAGTAATTACACTTTATAATTACACATAGGAACAATAATGTATTTCAAGTTTAAAAATGTATGAATGAAAAAAAGAATTATATTAAAATATAAACATTTATTTTACACAAGTATTTATAATTCTTGGGGAAAAAATTAAGTTTTAATAATAATAAAATATGAGGATCTTAATTTTTCTTACCTTTTATTTAATACAGTTTTTTCTACAGAATCTAAATTTAACAACTACATATATAAAAATTTACATTATTAACAATAATTACAAAATCACAGTGCAATGTTACTTTTGTACATATGTTGATAACTATTATTTTTTATTGAGAAGAGATACCATTCAAACATCATTATTGCACTTAAACTGTTACTGTTGATTCTTAACAACATTAGAACAGTCCTTATTTTCAGACATGATCATTTTTGAATGAAATGAAGATTTTTTATATTATCAATATGATAATGAAAATGAGAAGAAAATGCATTCATTAAACAAGCAACTTAAGTACAAATTAAAACAAAAATTTATTGACATGTTATTTGGTAAAATTTCATAACAAATACATCAAAATAGTATCATTTAGACCACAAAATTGTTACATTAACATATTAAAATTAATATGGACAATGTTTACATCTTTGCCTGAATAAAGAAAAAAAATTCATTCATTATCATTATTATATATGTGAACCATACAAGTAATCACAATAATATGAATTTATTTATATTTCTTAACTTTAGTTGGAATCATTTGATTACACTAGTTTTCCATTTGTTCAAAGGGCATGATTATATTTATAAATAATTAGACAAGTTTAAAAATGCAATATTCCTTTATTTTAAAATTTATACTTTTTAGTTTGATAAGAAAGAAAAAAATAATTATGTTATAAATATTTCTAAATACTCATACTTCATGTCATCTTTTAACAGAGTTTTGTTTGAAAACTGCATTTATTATGAATAAAATTTAGAAAGCAGTTATGAGAATTAAGTGCTTAATACAAATTAAATCTGTTAACTGTCACTAAAAATTAGTTAAAATTTATTAAAAATTATTTAATTTTTCTTAATGATTAAACTCATGAGTAAATAAAGATTTTAATTATTACTCTTGGGTGTAATGATTGTGACTAATAAATCATTGATTGAATTTTCTGAAATTAAACATAGATTGGATTTTATGAATGAAATAGTTTTTACAAATATTTCTTAATACCCGAGACATTATTAAAAGTGAGGAATAAACATTTACCTTTTTTTATTCATTTCATTGAAAGAATTAAATTAAGAAATATTTTGTAATTTGTACTTTCATAAAACAAAACATGAAAACATTCCAAAAAGTTGCAAAGAGGTGTTCCTAGTAAAGTAGCGTGTAATTCTAACACTTAAAGGAATGGAATCCTTTAATATAAACATTTTTAACTGTAAATTTATCAGTATATACACTTCATAGAACTTTAATAGTCAACACAATGTTTATAACATGGATGACTATGGCATAAAAATATATTAAATTCTTGTAAAAATAAAATTTTTACAAGAGTCAGTAGCACGTGTACAAATATTGCTTTGAATATGCGAAATATTAAAGTATTAGCTTTCACTATTTTTTTAAGGCATAGGTATGAAGTCTGACAGAAGACTCAAGGGAAAAATTTATTTATTCTCATGCAAAAAATATTTTTAAAGTTGTAATTTTAAAATAAAGAATAAATAAATGTTAAATTACACTGGAAGTAATTTATGGCAAGGTTAATAAAACACTAAAAGAAAATAACTTTTTAGTTTAAAAATAGTAACAAGAATTATATGCTGTGAGTTAATAAAATACTGAGTATCAGACAAAGTTTACTTATATATAAGTGTAATAATTATCATAAGTTGCCATATTGGTATTATTTATTATACTTAACATATAAATACAAAAATCGAAGTTTTATTTTTAATCTTCAAATTCATTTTGTTCACAAACTCGTAAAGATTTATTATATACTATTCACATACAATTATATAAATCAAACATATATAAATAAATATTAAAATTTTAATGTTCATTACCAGCATGATTTTAATTAAATTTTGATTAAAAACAATATTTTATAATTTTTTGTATAAAACTGTACAAGGCACTAAGATTATAGGTATAATAAAAATTCAAAATGTATATTAATCTTTTCTACAATATAATCTATTATCAAAGATTTGGAGCTGCCCAATTCAAAACCTTCATGGCAACTTCATATCCCATAAAGCATGCCTGTAAAAAATTATGAGACAATAAAAATGAGATATATATCATAGCCTATAGCTTGAACTCTATATTAGCATTACATTTTCATGTTTACATAATCACATAAATTATTAAGAATAAAATTAAATTGCATAATTCTTCAATGCTGTATTTATTGAAAGATGTAAAATTGGAAATAATTTCAAACACTTTCAACTAAAAATAACAGTATTAATAAGAAAATTTTTCAGTTCAATTTACATCTAAGAAACATCTCTGTATGTTCACTTTATGAGGTAACCCTAGTGTAGTCATTTTAAATTATGCATCAAATGAACTAGTAATAAAACTTACTTTGCACATAAAAACTATAATAAAGAGAACATAATAATACAAGTGTGGCTGGAAGTATAAAATTACTAGAAAAAATTAAAAATAGAAATTATACTTACTGCATTAGCTGGAAAAGCTCTAAGCATTACTGGGGTAGCACCTTTATATAAAGCTCTAACTCCTTCCTCTTTCATTGCATGTTTAAAAACATCCCTTATACCATTAGGGTAAGTGCCTTCTGGGGCTAAATAATAAATATTTAATGAAAAATTACCATTCTATTTACAGATTAAACTTAAATATTTTTTTACATATTAACCTTACGAACTCATCAGGACCAATAAAAGAGTACTTAAAATACAAAGTTCATAAAATAGAAAAATAAGTATCAAATTTTTAAAATCTGACTTATTTTAATAAATCACTATTTCTTTATAAATATAATAAATACTATTCGAAAAAAAAATTACTTAAAGTGTTCTATAAGAAACACAAGTAAAATAAGATTCATACTTAAAAATAATTCTTACTCACCTTTTATTTATAAAAATCTGGCAAAGTAATCATTTATCTTTTTCTGTTTAAAAACTACATTTTTTTCAATGTAGAAAAATATTTTGCTCTTAAGAAAAAAAAAAAACTTATATTCTATAAGTTATTAATGTTTTGCGGTGGTCTTTGTGCTAAATCATTTTCATCATATTCAATATCTGAAAGTATTCTTTCATTCTTCTTTATTTTATTCTCAGTAGTTTTATGATCTGATATTTCTTCCATACATACCACATGAGTCTATATTTAAAAAATCATTAAAAGAAATTTAATGATTTCACAGACAACAAAGAAAGCATTGCCTAATCGGAGTTCATGCATATAAATAACTCATCTTTATTCAAATCATCAGGTAAATTTTCTTGGCTTTCAGTTACAATAATTTTTTAATAAAGCCTGTGTGCATGTTGAAAGGCTCTCGATATTGTTTGTCTTTCAACATCATTTCAAGTATTGATTAACAAAAACATTGCCCCAAGAAGATCATTATCATAAAGCTACTAAAACTTTAAGCCTATAATCATTCTTTGCTAAAGAAACCCAGGATACTTGCTGTCGATTATACCCTGATCCATGCTGTAAGATAGAAATTAAATTAGGCAGGAGAAACTAAATGAATCAATTCAAGAGCTGGGATTTCTTGAAAGCAGTGCAGTTATCCACAGTTAGAAAAACTTTATGATTCACCAATAAAAATTATCAACTTAAGTCTCAAACAATTTTCATAAATGCTATCAGTCATCTAAACTTTAATGTTAACATGATGATAGGCAGCTGGTAATTTTACAACATTTTTGACATCTAGGCATTAAATATCAAAAGCAGCAGTTTTTCTGTTTCATTCATGCTGGCTCTAACCAACGCCGTTATACTTTGCTTCACATTTTTAACTACATTACATTATTGCTTTTGAAGGTAAGTATTCTTTTGGGTAAGATCCTAAGAAGTAAATCTGTTTCGTCCATGTTGAAACATCTTTTGGGTAGTAATTTCAATACTCCAAATTTCCATCCAATTTTCAAAATTTTATTCGCAGCTATACTTTTACCACACATTTTTCTAAAGCTCAAACCATGTCTGATTTTAAATTTTTGGAGCCAATCGTTTGATGCTTTGAAATTTTTTATGTTCAGCTTCATAGCAAAGCAGTTAGATTTCTCCTTAATAACATTACAATCAATAGGAATGTCCAGTCGTCATTTTTCTTAGCTAAGGAAACACAAAGCTTTTTCAAGTTTAGGATGTTTTGCTTCTCTACAATATTTTTAAGAGAGTGCACTACTGTTGGAATTGTTTCCTTTTTCAAGGAATTGTTCCAAGATTTTAAAATTGTGAAGAGGATTTTAAGAATTCCATATTTTTCGCCAATTTTTGTCCTATTTAATATTTTTTAGTCTATTTGTTTTGTAAATTTCTTTTTTTACTTCAACTGATAAACATATTCAATTCCTCAATTGTGACATAATTGAACTATGACAAATTCCCAAAAGAAGCAGCTCAATCTTCCTCTCGACAGACAAGACTTCATGAATTGAGATGGTAAAATGAAACAAAACCAACTATGCTATTGTAGAGCTCAAACTTTTAAAAAGTTATTCCCCTTTGTATGTTCTCACATACGAAGACAAGAATCGAGTTTGATACCACAGTTCTTTCCAATCAAATGTCTGATATCCATGTGTCTTTGACAACTGTTCCATGTATAGAAAGCCTGCAAATGTTGCTTCATCGTTCAAGAACGAATCAAATTCTCAGACATTACATTAAAAAAATCGAAAAAATAACAGCTCATAAAAATAAATAAACAGAAACAAAACTATTTTTCAGGAATGAAAATTCACAAGAGATTTTAATTTATAAATGGGAGTTAAAATTATCAGGCTTTATGGAACAATGGTAGGGACTAGCCACTTGTTTGTGAATTAGAAGTTCGTAAAATACACAGAAAAATAAACACTAAGCAATGTTTCAGAAAAACATTCAACAAATGAGCATTGATTTCCATTTGAAAACAAAATTATGGAAATCTCTTTTAAATATTTTTTATTCCAAAAGCTTGCAAAATATTCTTAAAATTATAGAAAACCATGTATATATTTTAATAAATATTTATTCTATAATAATTAAACATATAAAACCTATGTTTGTATTAGATGTACTTTATATATTTAAAGCACTTTTATTTCAATCCATTTTGGGGTATCAAATAAATAAAAATTACTGTATTTTCCAAAATATAATCCACAAAACCTTTTTCAAGAAAAAAAAAAAAAGCATCACATAATTTGTAATTTTTCCCCAAATATTTGAAAACATATACTGCTGATGACGCGAGTGTCGCATAAAATAAAAAAATGCACAGTATGATTAAAAACACTACAAAATTTGCAGAAAAAAAGATTTACAATGAAAAAGAGCTCTATGAATCAAACTCATTACAAAGTACAATAAATAGATATGTTTATTGCCATTTTTTTCCTTTTTTAAAGTTTAAAATTTGTCAATGTAACCTAAAAGTTTTTGCTTCCACATGATGATGTACAAATTTAAATATTAGAATGAAACAGCTTACGTCAAGATACAATGTAGATAGACAATTGCAAATGTAATATCTTTCCGAGGAACTAAATTCACTCTTGAATGTAGACTACAAATTCTTCATCTTTTTCATGTTTAAACATTATATATTTATCAAAAGTTATACATATTTAATAAAACTTATATAATTTTCCTTTCCAGTAATTACTATTAATTTTATTACTTTTAATTTTATTTTAATTACTGATTTTAAAACATTAAAACAGTGGATTTTATTTGGCATCAATGAATTCAACAAAAATAATATATAGTTATCATAAATTGAAAATGCAGTAAGCTTTAAAAATAAAAGCCTATTTGTGAGGCAAATTTTCTGCAATCAAATATTTTTTCAACCATAGATGAAGTAATGATTTATAACTTTAACTATAATACAGTAATAAAATTTGAATAATTATTGAAAATTTGAATTTCTTTGATTTTCAGTATAGAAATAGCAAATACAACAACCTATATTTAAATTAATAACCTCTTATGAAAATAATTTTTAGTTTACAAAAAGTATATTCAAAACAGTATTTCTAAGAATTAACATTATGTACATGAATAACAAATTCTGTTGTCTAAATTAAATCAAAGATTAAAACACATTAATAAAATCAAAGATTAAAATTTAATTTAATAAAATAAAACAATTCCATCAGCTAAATGAGGGCTGATATATAGCTGCCAAATAGAACATTTACTATAATATTTTAATAAGATTTTATTCAAACCTGTTTGTAGACGAGATTTCAAAACATCAGCAGGAATTGCAACCATCCAATTACAAATCCCAGCAAAACCACCAGCAAGAAGTGTTCTCCAAACACTGAGATCACTTCGACTATTAATTAGAAAAAAAAATAAAACTATTTAAAATTTTATTTGACATGGTTAACATGATCAATATTGATAGTGATATATAATCATAATTAAATATAATAAAATAGAATACTAAATTTCATGAATTGATTTTTAAAACCAATCAGACAATTTTTGAAAAATATATACAAATAATTAGAAAAAAATGTATACAGACTGTTAAGCAATAAAACATAATACTGAAAAAATAATCATTTTTAATTAAGATAAACAAAAGTAACTCTGAAATTTTGAAGTAAAATCAGTAATATTCTAAAATTTCAACAAATGAGATACCACAAAGAAAATTCAATATTAAAGTCAAATATTTCATGCAGGAATTAATGTGGATTACTGGTAAAAAAATTGTCATTAAAAATGTTTATTGTATAGCACAAAATTTATTTCAAATATTTTACAAGGATAGGCCCATTACTGATGATAAATTTCCTTTAATTTTGCATAAATCACTAATGTTCACATCAGAACAACTTAAATAATAATGCATCTTATTTTTATATATGCATATTTTATGAGGGAAAATTATTTTTACTATGGTTAAAATATTTTTCTTTGCTTTTATACCAATCTTTGGGCTAAATATAAAACTTTTGTAATTTTAAATTGGTCAGTATATTCTCTTTTCATTTCGTTTTTCCCTTCAATTTAGGAGCAACAAATGCCATATCGCCTTAATTATCTGTTGAACTAAATCCAGAAATGGTGAGAAACCTAAATTTAATGCATTTTATAAAGCAAGAAAGTTTTCTTAATTCTGAACAAAACTATCCATGCAAATAAAACATAGCTGAATTCATATCTATGTTCTTTATGGTAAAAAAAACTTCCAATATTCTTTTAGAATATTGGAAAATCATTACACATAATAAACTCTGATAATGACATAATATAGAAAAACAGAATCAAAGCAAAAAGCTTATATTTTAATGAAAATAATATTTAAAAGATTTGGAAAAACACATATAGACCAACTGATACAATCTTTGGTACCAATAAATGCCATTGATTGTTTCACAAGTATTTCTAAAATTCTTCAAATTAAATTACCTCATTATTCTATATTATTTATAAATGATTTATAGATTCTACATAAAAATTGATGCATGCTATAAAGTGGAAATTATATATCAATAATAGTTTAAATTAATCCTGTTATTTTATTTATTTTTTTTATATTTTTCCCCCCCACATTTATCAAAATTTTTAATACATCAACGATAGTTTATATTAGTTTTTTTTCTTTCACATGCTCATCAAAAATTTTAATGGCTACATTATTAGCAAAGTTTGACATTTTAATGTTTCATTTAAGATCCCTTAAAAGTTGCTTCATACCAAATATTGCATTTTTTTCATCTATTCTGAATGACAAATACTGTAAATGTATTTGATAAATATGAATAAAACTATATGAGAAACAATATTAGTAAGTTTAAAACTGCAAATTGATAAACTTTGCTTGATTTTTACTCAATGATATAAAATCAAATGAGTAACACCTACCTTTGGTCCAAACTCAGTAAATGCTACAAATACAAGATCACAACAAAACTTAATAACTCAATAATTCAAACATTCTACAATTTATAACACATACTACAATGAAAATTAAAATAGAAATTTGAGATATATATTTTAGTTAAAACATAAAGTACATCTGAAATGCTTAAAATTACTGCAGTCAGTATGGAATAGTATTAATCTCAAAATTGAGCAAAATTTTGATAAAGATACCCTGATGGCAAATATTCTAGGAAAAGCACTTTATTTATAGTTAAAAAGAGGGAGAAAAGATTACCTAAAATTGTTTTGAAACTGACAAATAAATTCTATACCTCTCCCATCAAGAATTATAGTACTACAGTACATCTGCTATTTTTATAACTTCATTTGCAACTATAACTTGGTTTAAATGATGACAGAAGTTAAAACTGTTGAAATCATCATACAAATGTAATGAAAGCAAAGAATAATAAAAATATACATATGTTTGAGGATATATAATATGAAATGTAGATTATGCATATATAAAAGCATAAAAAAATCTACTGAGAAAAATTCTGAATTTTTAATTGATGGGAAACAAAGAATAAAGAATTAATGTACAGTATTAAGCAAAAGTAAAGCTTTATATATTAATCACATAACATAAAGAATAGCTACTCTATCTAAATAAAATACTGCATAGAATCAAAAATAAGCATAACATTGTATTAAAAAAATATACAATGTCAAATTCATAATTGAACAGATTCAAACATGTTTCAAATTAAATTGATATTAACATTAAAATTTAAAATGGAATTTTTCAAACTAATTGGAAATAAATAGACATAAATCTCTAGGATGATATAAAAATCCAATTATGTAAAATATTTGAAAAAGAGTTTTTTATATACACACATCAGCTAATTATATAAAAACAAAATCACACAATGGGTAATCCAAGTTTTTCAACAACAGCAAAATATAATAAAATTGATTTTTTTGAGGAATCGTTAAAAGTTTTTAATAGGCATACATATATATATCAAAAATTCTTAAAAAAAGCTACAAGACATAAGGTAAATAAAACATTTCATTGGTATCCTATTACATGAAAATCTGTACAATTTTATTTTACTTTCTTATTTCTTAAAAATAGTAAGAAAATTGCAAAATGAAAAATTGCACATTTAAGCTTTAATTGTTGGACAAGGATTTATTTGAAATAATTTGATATTTGTCTTAAGTTTTAAAACCAAATCATTCCAAAATATAATTTTGTGATTAATATTTTATATTTAAGGTTGATTCTTTCAAAAATTCTTTCTTTTGACATAATCCTTTAAAAAGTAATTTTAATCATTAATAAGCACTGGCAGTTAAATATTTAATTATACTTTTGAATTAGCTCTAGTAATTTATTTTAAGTAATATTGTTACAACTTAAAATTCAATAATGTAAATAAAATTTGATCTTCAAAATTTTGAATTCTTAAGAAATATAGTACATTAATAGAAAGAATATAATAAGCTATGTTTACATACACCTGAATGATGAGAGCTAACATTTTATCAAGGAAAACAATTATATAAATTTTGATCAAACTAATAATTAGAAAAACAGAGCCCTTTTTATTTTTGATTATTTTTTATACACAATATCTCATAGTTGTTCCATATTTATTCATGAACCAAGACTACAATTTTACTGACATTAAAAAATTATAATCATAATTATTTCAAGCAATTTATATCATATTATATAGTAATTATATATTTTTTTGAGGAAAAAACTTTTGAATTGTACTATAAACAACTTTTAGAAAAATAAATATAGATACAAAAAATTTCTATGGAATAAAATTTTTATCAACTAAATATTTTAACTGAACTGCACTAAGGTAAAAACAAGTGTAATGATATTGTTTTCATAATAAATTTAAATAAACTAAAATTAATTTTAACAAATAAAATATACCAAAAACCAATGAGAATTTTTAAAAAAATCATCAAAAAAAATTTTAATGTAAGCCTTTTTTTCTGATATTGTTATTTTTTAGCTATTTCTAAGCAAATGAAATATAAGCAAAGAAAAATATCACACCTTCCACCAGCTGGTGTTAATACCCTCTGTAGCCATTCATAAGACATGAAATACATACCACTAGCTGGTACATCTGAAAGAAGGTAAAAAACATTAATTAATATCCTTAGAAGTATTTTAAAAATTGATTAATAAGCACTTAAATATGACAAGATTTGCTCTCAAATTATAATATATATATATATATATATTATTTATTCATGCTAATGTGCATTAACACATAAGCATAAATAGATAAAATAGCTATATAATAATTTAAATATATTAAGAAAATTTTTTTTCTAATAGCTCTTTACACACTTCATTCAATAAAAGATTTAAAACATGCTTTTATAATTAAGAATAAGTAACATAAATAATCAGAGCTAATAGAAAGACCATGCCTTTTAAATATGAATGTTTCATTGTTTTAAAAAAGAGATTCCATCAAATTTAATTTGGTAAGTTCAAATTGTATTTACATAACCATTTTAATGAAGAATAGTGCTAATTTAAAACTGCTTTTTTAAGAAAATAGCAAATAAGAATTATTAAAGAATTTACTTTAAAATTATTACTTAAATATGTAATACGATATCATTAAAGAAAAATAAACTGTAGAATGTTTGTACTGTTTGTAGTAAAAATAAAAAAAAGTATGCAGTTTTAATTTTATATAATATCAAATATGCATAAAAAGAATAAAATTATATCCCAGTAACAGAAAAAGAATTCACTCAAAAATGTTTTGAATATTTAATATAGAAATTATAAAGTTACTATTATCATTTTAAAATATTCCCCTATACATATTGTTAATATAAAAGTAATTTATATTAATAAAAATTAGTGCTTTTTTAGGGATAATTTTTTTTAAACCAAGTGATTTTTAAAAAAAATTAATATTAGATCAAACTAACAATTTTATCAAATTCTCTTATAAACACCCCTTTTAAAATTTCAACAGTAAGATTTGTTTGTGCTAAAATAAATACTTGAATTGCTTCCTTTCAAATGCTATTGAGAAAACATGCAAAGGAAATAGATCAATGATAGGCTATGAGGACAGAAAGTGCTAAAAGGAAGCATGGGAAGGGTTTGATCTTCAAGGCACAGGAAACAGGAAATTACTCTATTTCCGTAATCAAAAACACATATTAGTAGACTATACTATATTTTAGTTAAGGCATCATACAAAACAAAGCTGAAACATTTTTACAAGATGAAGGGTGTGCTTTGATCTGACTTTTAATATGCAAGATATGATAAAAATATTTATCATTATGAATCAGTTTAACTTGTGCATTATACTTTCTCTTATTATTTTCAGTACAGAGTCATTAGAGGTAAATTTTTATGCATTTAAAAATTTTCATAGATGGCACTACTTATGTTATACAGAATTTCCTTAACTTATTTTACATATATTTTTAAAAATATCATTGCAAATTTTTTTGTATAACAAAAGTTATTAATTTTAAAATTAATCCATTATCCACTGTATATTAAAAAACTTTAAATATGCCAAACAATAAATAATTCAACAGAATATTAAGAATTTTAATGAACAAATAGATAAATAACATCTTAATTAAAAAATGAACAGAAATTTATAAACAAATTATTATTTTTTTAATTTTACTGTTCTTAGTTATGTGAATAATCCCTATAATTTTATAAAAACTGAAACATGAAGTGTAAAATATTAAATTTAGATGTATGTATTAATCATGTTAAATAATTTAATACTTAAAGTTAAATTTGCTTTATTGAGTTATTTCTCATTATTAATAAATAAACTGAACTCAAATTCTTAAGGAAAACTAAGATTATGTTATGTAACATAATAAAAATACCTTTGAGAAATATTTAAGATATTAAACAAATTTGTGTAAAACTCATTTTTATCATTTTAATCTTATCTCCAATTGTGAATTTTTATTTAACCTGACTTGTTAATTAAACTTATTATTTTCTGCTTCTTTTTCTTCCTTTTTCTTAAATGTTATAAATTTTACTTATGTCTTTAATCTATATAGACCATTATAAATAATTAAGCCAAATATAACTGAGTTCCAACTATATTAAGTCAATAAAAATTATGTGTCTGGTCTTTGTAAGAGAAATATTAATAACTTCATAGAAAATCCACTTCAATTCTTTATGCAATAAAAACAACTTTTTCTCATTAGAAAAATTTTTCTGCCAAGAAATATTTATTTTGTCAGATAGTAATAATTTAATGCTTTTCTGACTTGATTTTGAAATCCACATAAAATTTTTAATCACACTTGAAATAAAAAAAAATTGCAATTGAAAATTAATGTGTGTAAAACAAACATAATGTTAAAACAATTGTTAATATTTTTCAACTTAAATATCATTAACAAATATAACTTACGAATGTTGGAAATGTTGCTTGGATATAATTTAAAAATTTTTTAAAAAAAAATTAATTTAAAAATAAGAAAAATTATATTAAAGTCCTTATAAAGATATTATGAATTTAAAAAACAGGTTAAAACGAGTTTAAAACACAAGTTGACCAAAAACAATAAGTTATTTAAATTCATGAAATATTATTAAAAGAGCGAAAAAAATTTTAAATTTTCAAATGACAAGAAATTTTTTGGTGGGAAAAACAACTTTATATTTTCATTATAAACTATAAGAAAAAAACAATGTTTGTTATAGCAGAGTCACATCAAAAGAACACATATAATCAAATGTAAATTAGAGAATAAGGAATAAATAAATGATAAAATAGCAATCATTTATCCTTATTTTCCAATTCCTTCTGTTATTTTTGTAAATTTTAACAATTGGAGTGGTTTCAATAAATCAATTAATCAAGAATCATTAAATTATATAACAAATGTTTTGTTTATGATTATGTTTTATAGATTAATAACTGTTTTATTGACTGAATTTTTATCAATACACTATCATATTACAGATTACATAAAACTAACGATAACGTTTGATAATATATATATATTTATACATGGGAAAATAATTGACCAAAATTTCATTTATAATAAGAGCAACTTACTAAATACTCATAAAATTATTGGATCTTTAAGAACATCTCACTTACATGCAAAAATAAGTTTTAACAAATTAATTTTCTCCTAAATTCATGTTTTTGGTAATAATGTTACTAAAAGCATCAATTATAAAGAATGTTTAATAATTAAAAGCGTATAGTATTTGAGTATTTAACTTTATTTCAGATGTTCCACTTTAATTCAGTAGAAAACACGATTTCCAAATATCTGGTTTCTTTAAAATTTATTTTAGTAAACTCATATAATTTTGAGCTAAATTAAAGTTAAAATAGATTTTTAAAAAAATTTTTGTTCAAAAATATAAAATATTTAACATTTTTAAAGATACTGAATTCTAAAAGTATTAATAAGAAAAGTATTTCAATTAAGTATTAAAAACTTGATTATAATGAAAATGTTTTTCCAAAGTCCTATGTCAAATTACCACTATTTTTTTAAATGAATATCCTCATATACTGTCATTTTTCTGTAGTTAAATAAATTCAGATGCAGTACTTTTAATATAAAATGCAACTACATATTTAGAATTTTAAGAAAAATATAATTCATAAAATAAGCTTATTAGTTATGTAATGATTTTCAAATTAAAAGACAAATTTTTCATTTATGATTACATTTAATTGAATCATTTGAATTTTCAATTTATTTTGATGTACTCCATATATATATATATATATATATATATATATATATATATATA
>JAPDSC010131630.1:1934-17035 GCA_026290005.1 Latrodectus geometricus | reverse complement strand
ATATAACAAATAATGCTCAGTATTAAAATATTTTACAGTAATATAAATGAACAAAAATTTTCATATCAATTTTTCAGTCAAATAAAACTTCTTCATACTTTCTTAACAATGTTGCTTGTAAATATTTTTTACATAAATTAAGCTTTTAAGTAATAAGGTATGCATAAATATTTTCTTAAATTTGAGGGTAATAAGAAATACATAGAATGTTTTCATCATCTTTTCAAACAACTTAATGAATTTTCATATCTTTTTGCTGAACTTATTTACACTAAGCTGACATCCAATTGTTTAGAGCTCTGGCTTCAGTTCAATAATTGATGGGTTTGAATCTCACCTTGGGCACGGATGTTGTTAATGGTTTAGAATCCACCTAAAAGTGTAGGTCCTGGTCTAATTAGCTCTCATGTGCAAAAAATTATTGTTGACTAGCAAACAAATCAAACCAAGCTTAAACTCATGTACTTTTCTTACTATAAATATTATTATTCCAAAATATAAAAATCCCTCATCACCACTATTTATATATTCATCAATATTACAAATTATATTTTAAAATATGCAATTTTTATTAAAATTCTTTAGATATATGAAACTAAACTTGTGTGTACACAAGCCTAGTCACATTTCTTGTAGTTATTTATGTAGATAGCAAAATTGCCTAAATTATCCATTTTGATTTAGCACAGCAGGAAAATAATATCCTTCACAATATGACGTTGAAAATATTTTATTGCTACTTATTAACCTTTATTTAATGTTTTTTTTTTTTTTTTTTTTTTTTTTTTACAAAATAAATTAATATATGGGACAATGCAATCAAATTTATCCATTATGAAATAGTAACTGGTTGATTTGGTTGTCATTCTACATTAACCTTTTATACTACATGATTTATTCAATTTACAAACATGCACATTTGAAGGGAGAATCAAACCCATGAGTTTTTCACTTGAATGTCAGAGAGCTGTATCCAATTGACTGTTCAGTTAATAAATCTTGAATAATTAATAAGTAAGTTCAAGAAACCAAATTATTACACTGTTTTTATTTGCACTAAATAAAAATAATAATTAAAAAATTTTGCCTTCAATTCCACTAAGCAAATATGAATTTTATGATTTGAATTTAATAAAAAAAAATCTGCTTTTAAATATACAAACTTAAATATAATTATTCTGTTTATAAAAAAAATGTTCTAATTTAATACTATGATGTTTTTTAAGCTAAGAAAAATCATAGTTAAAAAAGAAATAAATAATAAGATAAAAGAATCTTTTTTAATCTTTTGAAAACTTATCAACTTATAGAAATCAGTTCAGCTTATGTAGTACATCTTCCATAATTATTAGAGTATATTTTTTTTAACTAATCAAAAAATATTCCTATGTTATAATTTATACTAGTCAAATCTCAACAAAATTGGATGTTTAAACTTTAAAATCATGTTGTGATGTAATAATTAATTTGCCTACCTGATAAATCTTGTGTTAGAGATTAAACAATGGCAAACTGAATCAAACATGAATTTTAAATAATTGTATTTTCAGTGCTTTAATTGATTGAATTATTTTTAAACAGCAAATACTATTTTCTTTATTTCAAATCTTGATATTAATAGGATTTTTTTTTACTTTCTGCCTAGATTTCAGAAAATTCATCAGTGAATTGCCCATCAGAATGTGAATGCCGCACAATTAGTGCAGCACAAACATTAGTAGCTCGTTGGAAAGAAGAAAATAGCACGGTAAAATCAGCCTTGTGTGTTTTTAAGAATGGAAGTTTTGATTCAATTTTCAATTTACCTACAGATGTTGAATCTCTTACAATCTTACATGGAGATGGTGACAGCACAATCAGCATTAGTCATGAAGCCTTAAAAGGCTTATCAGATATAAAAAATATTGATTTACAAGGATCATTAGACAATGGGAAAATATACATCACCAATGATGTATTTTCTGGACTAAATGAATTGAAACATTTATCTGTTCAAAAAGTTGACCTCAGCAATGCCCAAAAGGCATTTTCAAAACTTTCTTCTCTGGAAGTTTTATATGTAATTCATTGTGATATTGGATATCTGAAATGGGAAATGCTGGATGGGCTGAAAAATTTGAAAGAACTCTATCTAATGCAAAGTGGTATCAAAGAGCTCTATGGATTTGCTTTTTATGGTACACCAGAGCTAAGAAGGCTTTTCCTGTCGCATAATGATTTATTCTCAGTTGAAGCAGATGCTTTTGTAGGTTTGTTAAAGTTGGAATATTTAGATTTAAGCAATAATCGCATTGATCATCTTTCTGGAGTGACATTTCCTCCACTGCCCCACTTGCAATGGCTTGAGCTCAAGCATAATCCCATAAAAGTCATATTCCCCCACTGTTTCCAGTTTTTGAATGGAACACAACATCTTACACTTGGACATCGAGAGCAACCAGTTCATCTGATGAAATTCAGCTTTCGGGGGTTGTATTCTTTACTATTTCTTCATATTCCAAATATAGATAATGATGCTCTATTTGAACACATGTTTTATGATTTGAAATCTCTAACTCACTTGAATTTACATGGACGAATAAAATTCATTAACAATAGGGCATTTAATGGGGCACACAAGGTATTAAGAAAACTTATTCTGCATGATTGTCAAATAGAAAAAGTATATCCTGAATCTTTTTATGGACTTGAAAACCTTCATATTTTGGATTTATCTGATAATTTGTTGCAAAACTTACCAGAAAAAACGTTTAAGCCATTAAAATCAATTCAGTATGTATTACTGAATAACAACAAGTTAAGGCAAATATCAGATGAACTTTTCTTAGCACTTCCAACAATAAAAGGTGTTGCTTTATACAGTAATCCATGGAATTGCTCATGTACAATGAAATATTGGAAAGAGGACCTCATAATCGCAAAGGATACAATTCTAGATAAGATATGCAATGGAGGTAACTGCAGTGAAATTGCATCATTAAAAGAGGGAACAGATATCATTCCACGTTGTGAATTTCCACCAATATTCAATGGCGAAAATGTATTCCATGTGATTCGAATGCTTCACTGTATTAAACTTACTTAAAGTTTTACTTCCAAATCTTTGTACATATGAAATATTTTCTCAGTGATTTTTTACAAATATGAATTGAATTTTATAGCATTTGAACATACAATTACTATGCAATGTAACAAACATACATTTTCCCATTTTTTTCACATGACAATATATAACTTTAATTAATGTACCTTTTTATTTTGATTAGTTCAATTCCTATATGTTTCTCTTTTCTTAAGACAATTGTTGGTCACATGAGAAATACATCTTTAATAATTACACGTGATAGTAAATTTTCCCAAATCTTCATCATTAAAGAAATTGTGTTATATTCAAATACAAATTTAAGGTTTTATTGTGGAAATATTCAGCGCTTAGATGAAGTTTACATAAAATTCTGGAATTTTTCTTAGTTAACATCTATGTAGGAATAATATCTATTTATGATATTATATAAAATAATGGAAATAATTTCCTTTTCCCACATGAATGAAGTTTTTCTATCATAAATATTTTAATTGTTTTAAAAAATGAGATAATACATGGATATTTGAATGAAAATATCTTATTGTGAAAAATGTCATATCGGGTAAAATTAAATTTTGTTCATAATTTTTACTTAATTAAACGTCTTTTTTGTGTGTCTATTAAAAATATAAAATAAGTTATTAAAGTAACAACACTTTACATGGTGTGTTTACAAAGATTATATAAACTACATTTTGATACTATTTTAATGATTTAAATATGTTTCAAATCACATTACTTTTCATATGAGTAACAAATTTCTGGATTTCCATGCTACTTATTATTTGAATTATTTGTTTATTAAATGTTATTTAAAATATGTCATTCCAATAATAAAAAAAAAGAAATTATGAAATTATTTACTTTAAATATTATTAATGTGTAATTTTAAAAAAATAGCTTTTTTTAAAAAAAAATTTCAAAAATTTATGTACAGACATTTAGTTGATATAATCTTTATAAGTAATAATCCAACTTAAGAAATTAAAACTATGAAGAGTATGGATTCCATAAACCTACATTAGAAGTTTGTAAAACTAATAATGAAACACTTATAGTATTTATACTGCTTACAAAACTTTACTCAACTCATATGGCTTTAAATCCAATTTTTTATTTCAGATGGAAGAAACTTCATATCAATTTACATATTAGTATGTAAACACATTACACAAATAATAATTAAAAATCTTGTATTAAAAATAGCAAATTTTTTATAGTAAAAATTTTATTTATTCAAGAAAGGTGAATTTAATAAACTTTATTTTCAAATATTAATGTAGCTCTAATTATATGAACATTCTTTTAATTATAAAAATATTTAATTTTAAGTTTTCCATTTAACCAACAACTCAGTTTTTTAAAAGATGTAATAATTTGATGCATAATATTTTTAATTTAAAAGAATAAAAAGGAATAAATGAGAAGGTTATATAAAATTCAAGAACAGGCAAGAAGTACCAGGGCAAATTTAATATTGTAATATATATTAAATGGAATTCCTCGAACAATGTGCCACAATTTGTACCATATATATATATAATATATATATATACTAGTGGGGAACATAACATTAGTTGAAATATCATAAAAGGAATATCGGTAATAGTAGTTTAAGATGAAAACTTTAAGCATATTTATTTGAAAATCTAAAAGTTGAATAATGATACAAATAAGTGAATAGATACAATTAAAAACTTATTGCAATGCTACTACAAAAGATTGCATGAATAGAAATTTAAATTTCTTTTATAAAAGGATGAAATACTTGCAAATAGAAAGATTAACCAAGGAGAACATAATAAAATGCAAACTACTGTTCTATAACTTAATAAAAATATGTTTTATTATGTCATAGTGCAAATCTCACACAGCAATTATTTTTAATAAAAACAAATTCTTGCCTTCTAAGTTTTCACACACACACACAAAAGGAATTATAAAAATACAAGTGTATATTAGCATTTTTTTTCATTTATGAATAAATATATTATTGCATCAAATTATTTATTAAAATTACGATAAAATAAATTCTCCTAGTATTTGAATATTTTGCTTTTCAATGGAAAACTTATTTAACTTAAAATTCTATTCGCAAAATGTATTTTTATCAGACAAGTAATACACATTCACAAAAGTTTCATTTTAATTTTAGTAATAGCTTCTCTTTATCAGTTTTTCTTTTATTTCAAGTTATTAAAACAGTAAAATTTTAAAAGATTAAAGTGTTTTCAAAATACAAAGCTAATTAAACTTGTATACCTCGTAAAATGGTAAGTATTTCAAGAGCTCATAAAATATTTTGAAATTACAATAGTTTTTATAAACATAAGTTGAAAAAGGATTCTTTTGAGCAGAAACATAGATTGACCATTAAGGAAGTCAAGAAAGTTGAGTCAAACTTGAGATGGAAAAATATAGCACTCCACGACTGTTTTGTTACCCATAAAAAAATTAATATTAGAAAAATTGATAAACCAAACTGGTCCTAATAAAAAGCTTGTAAATATACTTACATGATATAAAAAATACTTATAATTTTAATAATTTTTGTTAGGTATTAGAAAACTATTTAGAGTACCAAATTTGACATAACTCAAAAATTCACACATGCCAAAACTCAAATTGTTTGCAAATTTAATTATATAAAAATCCTAATTTGATTACGCAATGTGAGAAATTTGTAATAAAATCTCACATTTTCTTTCCCAAAAATATAAAATATTTGGACACTTAATCACTACAGTAAATTTCTTGAGAGGAACTTATAAAAACTTATTTCCTTACTAGAATATATTTCAAATGAATATCACATAAATCAGAAAGTTTACAAAGTATTTATTTTAATAAGAAAAACTCAAATCAGTTTTAAGGACAATTAAAAAAGTTATAAAGAATAGTAATAGCTTTGTTTGTAAGTTAATTCCTTAGACCAACTTAGTTTGCAATTGAGTTAAATAAATAAAACTTTGAAATTATTATTAAATATTAAAAAAAAAATTTCTGGTAAATACATAAAATTTAACGTTTATAGGAATTCAAGTCTTAAATATTTGTTTATATATAAAGTTATTTAAATGAATATTGTTAACATTATAAATGATAAATTTTACACAAACTATCATTTAAAATCTTTCATGTAAAAGAATTCTAGATATGATGCACAAGAAATAATAAATACAAAATTACCTCTTAACAAAGTAGCAGCAGTTCCTTTGTATATACTTCGTATTCCACCTTCTTTATATAATTTTTTGGCACAATCAATAGGTCCAGCATATTTCACTGGGGCATTTGTAGCTGCTGCTTGTTGAACCTAGGCATTGATAGTTATTTTTTTAATTGCACCAAAAAACTCCCCACATAGGTAAACATTAATGCTTTATTTGCAAATTAGAATGCCATTACATAAACTAATTTAAATTATTCCAACTGACAACATTAATAATAAGAGATAAAATTGCTTTCTAAGGAATTTCTTTAATCAGGAATAAAAAATAGAGCAATTATGTAATTGTACTATTCTTAAAAATTAATGAACAAAGGAGAAACTGTTTACACTAATTTAAAACTCAAATAAAAGTTCATTTCCAAGTATGCAGCAAAAAATTGGTAATACATAAAATATTTTGATCATTAAAATTTTAATATTTCAATTATTAACAATATTTCTGTCCATGTTATTCACACAACAAGTTACTTTTTATATACAATTATTCTAACTAAAATAATAAATAATTCCTTATACATTTTAACTTCCACAGTTAAATTAAACAAAATTAAAACATGAAAAAAGTGTAAAAAACTTACTATAAATATAACTCAAGAAATTACAATCATAAAAATCATGATTTTTATAAATATATAATTAGAAATAATATTTTAATAACACAGTTCTCAAGATAATATACATACACAATAAATTTATAAAAAATAAATTTAATTGCATCAAATTTCAGCTATTTTTAATAATTTAATATTTATTTCAATAAATCATAAGTACTTCTTAATACAAAATGAGCACATTTATAAGCAAACATTTATATATTTTGCTGTTATCCAGTAAATGATAATAAGTAGTTTAAAAATAAATAAAACTAGAAAATTCTTTAAGTTTCTTCATTCTAAACGCCATTAATAATTTAGATTATGAAACAAAAATACTAAACTTCAATTATAAATAATTTTTCAAAAAACATAATTCCTTTAAAACTAATGTGCTGAAATTTTTAAGAGAAATTTTTTATACTAAGTAAGAAATAAAAGCTGACAATTCTAACTATGATAAGCTTTAAAAAGTAAGGCTTCATAAAAAAAAATTCCAACTTAAAAACAAGAGAGAATTGTAAAAAAATACAAACAAAAAATTAAAATATATATAAATAAAAAACATTGCAGATCTCAAAATTACATGAATCATAATTTTAATCAAATCGTTCTAAATATATAATTTAGGAAGTAAATAGCTAATGATAAAAGACTATCGGAAGTTCTGAGTTCAGAAAATTCTAAACCAGAAATAGCTAATAAAGGCTAGAAAAAATATACAGTACTTTCCTATATAGTGTGTACACAATTTTAATTCTATTATTCTTAAAAATGCAATATCGCCTGAAAATCATAGAAAATATGGAAGAGAATCTTATTCCTCATCTTAATTGGATTTGAAAGACAAGGCATATCTGCTAAAATATTTTGTACCAAGCTCCAAAGAATAGAGCTAAGCATAAAGAAAGAAAATACAGATAAACTATCTAAATTAATTACACAAAAATTTTAAAACTCAGTTAAATGATGAAACATTATGAACGTTTTGGAATGTAAAAATTGGCAATGGAGGTTTAAAAACATCAAGTACAGCATTATTTTCAATTATTAAATAATATTATAAGTACAGATTTCTTTTTTAGTTATAAATGAATTTAAAAATTATACAAATTATCCTCATCAATGAAATAAATGATTTAAAGATAATGACATTTAGAACTCATATAATTTCTTACAGTAAAAGAAATAAATTATATTTCTTTACTTATACAACAATGATATAAATTGGAAATTTGCAGTAACTTCCATATAAGTATATGTTAATCATCTGTATCAGTGTAACTTTATTATCATGTAAATTGTGCTCTCCCGACCTCATAGATTTTAGTGTCATTAGCAAAATCTGATATGTAGCACTAGAATGTGCATTCTGGATACTTGTAAAAAAATATTTTATTTTATACTGAATATTCTACTTTGTTTCCATCAAACATGGCATGATGCACTTCAGTGAAAAGAAAAGTGAAGTGAAACTCCTATGGAAATGAAAATAATTATCTACGAGCGGAAAAATCGAGAAACGAAAATAAAATGTAGAAAATAATCGAAATCGATAAAGTATTCAATACGTTTTCAAAGCATCTCTTAAGCTTTGAGGGAAATGTTACTGAAAATTTTAAAAAATGGAAACAAAACTCTGAAATTTATATGATTCCAAGCAAAAATGATAAAGAAACAGAAGTACAAGTAGAGATTTTATTAAACATTATTGGAACTCATGGTCTCGATGTTTATGATATTTTCAAGTTGACAGGTGAGAGGAAATAAAATTGATGCTGTTTTGAAGAAAGTTGAGGAATTGTATGCCCAGAAGCAATGAAGTTGTAGATCGTCATATATTTTTTTAACAGATCATAAGAAGCCAAGGAAAAATTTTTTGATTTCTTCCTTGCTTTAAGGAAAATAAGTGCAACATAGTTTTGTTGATCTAAAGGAAAGTTTAATTAACGACAAATTCATATCTGGAATTAGAAAAAAACAACTAAAGGATTGACTGCTAAATAAACTGCTAACTGGGAAAGAGAACTTATATTAGAAAAATGCATTAAAATATATAAGGTCCTTGAAAGGTCCACCTAAGAGCTCTTAACAATGAAAAATCTATAGAAGCAATACAAAAGAAGAAATTACAGCAATGAGCCCAATCCAAAGAAAAGTATGTTTTGATAATCAAAATTATTCAAATGATTTTTGTTTTCCTAATAAAGTGCTTGGGAAACTAGTCCAAAATGATACTAAAGTATGAAATGTGATAAGTACTATTTTTATTAAATGCAGGGCAGTTAAATTTTAAATGTGAATAAAGAATGTTATGAAAAACTGAAAATAAATAATTCTAAATATTTATATGTAAAATTCAACATTGGTGGCCAATGCAATGTACTTCCATATCATAAATCCAAAGCATTAAATATAAAAGAGATGATTATTTAAAAATCTAATGCTATTATTTTTAATTATAATGATTCTAAAATTAAGGTAATAGAAAATTGTGATTTATTATTTGAAACTATTAAAGTAATTAGAAATAATGTAACTTTCAAAATAGTCAAATTTAATTCTGATTTTTCTGTTTTGGACTTATCTACTATAGTTAAATTTTATTTAGTAAAGAGTATATCCTATAAAATCAAAACTTAACATTCCTGCACAAGTGAAAGAATTTAGTGACTTATTTATTGGATTAGGATATTTAAAAGATTTCTGTTATAGAATAAAACTAAAAATAGATAATAATGTTAAATTATGTACGAAAGTTCCTTTTAAGTTAATGTAGCCATTAAAAAATGAGTTATTGAGAATGGAAAATAATAATATAATTAGAAAAATTAATGAACCTACTGAATTTGTAAATTCATTAGTTATAGTTTATAAAACCATTTTGCTAGTTTAAGAATTTGTTTATATATCCCTTTTATTTAATGCAAATATTTTAAGAGACATTTTTATTTACCCACTTTTAGAGTCCTGACTTCAAAACTGTATGAAAAGAAAGTTTTTAGTATTTTAGATGATGGTGGAATTTGACAAAATGCTTTGCTATCAGAAGCAAATGCTAAAATTAACGGCTTTTAATACATTAAGTAGATATTGCTTTTTGAGACTAACCTATGGTATTAGCTCAGCACTTTAAAACTTTTAGGGATGTTTTACTGAGAGACTCTATAGAAATTTATACAGATAATATTTTGATTTGGAGAAGAAATAAAAAAGAACATGATATGTGATTGAAAAAAGTACAAGAAAGAGCTTAAGATGAAAATGTTAAATTTAAATTAAGTAAATAAAAATTTGGATTGGATAAAATAAAATATTTAGAGCATACTTTTTCAAAAGATGGTCTTAAACCAGATGAGGATAAAATTAAAGCAATAGGAAAAATGAAAAGTTCTCAAAATGTAAAAGAATTAGAAATTTTTTTATGTAAGATAACTTGTGTTTCTAAATTTATGCCTAACATTTCTCAATTAATTATTATATTGAGAGATTTCCTAGAAATAATACTTAGACTTGGGGTGTTGACCAAGATAACTGTTTTCATTTTTTCTTTAATTGAAAAGTTTTAATATCAATTAAGTTCTACAGTATTTTAACCCTTTATAAAAATTCACAGCTGCATTTGTTAAGATGCTTTAGAACAACAAAGAAAAGACCTGTAGCTTATGCATCAAAAGCACTCACAGATACTCAAAAAAATTATGAGCAAATCAAAAATGAAACTTTGATAATAGTCTTTGGTTGTAAAAAATTTCATCAATTTTTGTTTGGTAAATCGATTGCTATTGATCACAAGCATTTAGAAGTAATTTTTAAAAAACTTTTAGATAGAAGTGTCTTGCTAGATTATAGCAATTGCAAATACTTTTACATCCTTATGATTTTACTCTTGTTTACAAACCTGGAAAAGAAATCTTTTTAGCTGATGGATTGTCACAATAATAATTAGATGAATCTTATGATTTTTTGAAGGAGAAGTAGTGTCATATTAATACAATCATAGCAAGTCATCCTATGTCTACCTCAAAAATGCATCTATTTCTGTCTAAAACTGAAAAGGATTCTGCAGACAAATTATTTCAAAACTCACATACAAAGATTAGCTGAATGATAGAAACTTGTTCCAGATTTTACTAAACCATATTTTAATTTCAGAGATGATTTAAGTACTGCAAAATGGATTGATTTTAAAAAATTCTTGTGTTGTTGTTTCTAAAAGTTAGTGAAAGGATATGTTGAATAGAGCCCATTATAATTATCTGTCACTGGTGCAACAATGCAAAATTAAAACAAAAAAATTCTGTTTTGGACAGGTATAGGAAAGGATATTGAAGACCTGATACAAAATTGCCTAATCTGTTTGAGACAACAAAGCAACTCAACCATTAATGCCAAAAGAAGTGTCTTATGGTCCATGGGAAGTTTTGGAAACTGATCAGTTATATTTCCAATGTCCAGAAAATCTCCTAGTAATTGATTATTTTAGTAAATATATTGAAGCTGCAATTTTACTTGAATAGACAAGTTTAGCTACAATTAAACTACTAAAGAACACATTCAGACATTTTGGAATACCCAAAATTCTCTAATCAGATAATGGGCCTAAATTTAGCAGTGCAATGTTTTGTGAATTCACAAAATCTTGGAATTTTGAGAACAGAACATTAAGTCCCAGATTTCCTCAGTCAAATGGTATTCTTTGCCTCCTGATAATATATCAACTATGAACTTTACCTGATTAAGTAGACTGATTAAGAACCTTCATATTTCAAAGACTATATGTAAACTGTATATTTTAGCTATATTTGAATTTCTTCAGTGATTTTATTAAATTTTTTTGTGTTGTTACATTAATTATTTCATTGTATTTAAAAAAGGGAAGATGTCATATATGTAAACCTTAAATGTATAACTGTTACCATGTATATAGAGCTTTCGGAATCTTATGGATTTCAGTATCATTAGCAAAATCTGATATATAGAACTAGGATGTGCATTCTGAATACTTGTAATGTAACAAATTATTATTTTATGCTTAATTTTCTACTTGATTTCCATCAAACATTAAAGTAACTTTTTAATTAAAATATAAACATACTTGTAAAAGGCACTTTATTCGTTCTCCAGGGGTCATAATTGCTGTTGTAAATATACCAGACAACATACCAGCATTGAAAAGCTGCAATAGGCTAAAATATAATGCATAAATGTCAAGTAAAAATATTTTAAATAAACAATGATAAACAAACAATATAATTATAAAATTTATTTAAATGCAATATTATTTAACTGACTGTAAAAACTATTAACTTTGAGACTATTTAGTTAACTATAAATCTAGAATTTCATTTATATTTGGATAAATGCAACACTTGACAACTGACAGAAGATTGCTTATTTATCATGTTCTTGTTTGATCAAAACTATGTTAGTGATAATGTTAGCCTTGATTATTACATATAAAATTATATATTTGTCATAGAATTTTCAATTACAGAACTTTTGTGAATGATACTAATATGATTAGTATCCTGCAAAAGCTGCTCGTACAAAATGCAATTTATGCTTATGACTGCAATTTGCTTATGATGAAAAGAACTCAAATCCACTAAGTGAAATACAGATCAATGCTTAATATCAATAAAAAATTAAGTAATTAAGTAAATCAGAAATAAAAAAAATGTATTTTAAAATTCCCATATTTTAAAAACTTTTTTTCTATACTTAGCTGCTGAATATGAAATTTTTCAAGATACATTATGGTTGGTTTGAGTATACTTACAATTTTTACTATATAATGAATTTTGTTTACCTTATGGAATTCTATTCAAACTATAAATGTAGCTGATATAGAATCATACTCTGAACTATGCAACTTTATTCAATATTATTTGTTTAATATAATAACAATATATATATATATATATTATCAGTAAGATTTTGAAATGCTGATTTTTCAATGAATAGATTTTTAAAAGTATTTGTAAAGATAAAATTATAATATATAATTATTGAAAAAATATCAGATTGAGAAGTTCATAATATTTATGTTATTTCTAATGAAAAGTGCTTTACGAACTAAATACTCTTTACAGAATTACACATTCAATGTGTCATAATAATATAATTTCTTTTGAAGATAAAATACTCTCATAGCCAGAGGAGACACACTACATTAAAATTATTCATTCTTCAACAGAATTCAGAATATATTTTAAATATGTTGAATCATTTATCTAATTCAAATAGTAAGACATTATAGATACACAAAAGTAAGAAATCTACACAATTTTGAGACATTTTTAGAAACAGCAATGGTTAGGTATTCAATTTAGTTGATGCTTTATGGTACTCTTTTTGCACACAAGAACTAATTGGACAGGGAACTACAATTTAAAATAGATCCCTAACTTTTACAAATATCCATGGTAAAAAAAAAAAAAAGCTGGGAATCAAACCACAAACTGTTAAACCAAAAAACAGAGTCCTAACAATTTAGTAGCCAGCATTAGTAATTTGAGATAGAAATAGAAGTTTTACAATAAAATGAAAATTATTATATTTATTCTGATTACCATTATGATAATTATTTCAACTACTTCGAATAAATAAAATATTAGATTGCATACACATATTTAAATGTATTAAAACTTATCAATTTTGAATATATTTGTTATATATATGATATTATATACATGTGTATATCAATGTACTTTCAGTTAAGTGCTTCTCTTACTTTAAAACATTTATATTTCATAAGAAAAAATAAATAAAGGATCAAGAGAATGGATACCTCACCCATTCTCTTGACCATTAATTCATCTTCAAAACAAGATACAAGAGAACAGTTTTGTGACTTACAGCCAAATGATTTTTGAATGTAAATTTCCTGATATGGTCTTGGACAAATTCTGGATTTTTATCAAAAGTGAATATCCAACAACACATAGGAAAAAATTCATATATTGCTACAATTTTTGTAATCATATGAACAATCTTTTGTGTTTTTGTTTAACTATTATAAATAAGAGTAAGGAAAAATATAATCTTGATTATTTGGAAAACGAAATCCCATGCTTTTTAAATATTAAACACAAAATGCACCACTTTGTATTTTAGAAAACAGATGCAAATTTTCCAAAATACTTGTTTGAAATTATTATAATAAATAGACCTTTCTTTTATGTGTTATAAGTGATCAACAGAAAAAGCATAAAGCTGCATATTATTGAAAATCTTAAGACATTAAAAGTATCTAACTTGAAGGAAAATTCAATTAAAATAATGAATTTTTCGTGATTTTTAAACCAAAATTAAACATTTTTATAAAGTTTTAACATTAAAATACTACAACATGTTAATTTGCTTTGAAATTCCTTAGTTTATTTCATTTGTACCTTAAAATTTTTGAAAACAAATTTACTTTAATTATTCTTAAGGCTTACTTCAGCTCTTCATCAGGATGCTTCTGTTGAAGTCGCTTTCCGACACCAAAACCAAAAAAGCATACAGCAAACATAGGTGTTACACCAGTTATAGGTGCAGCCATTCCTTTATATAATCCAAGGAAACCCTAGTTCAGTAAAAATTTAAGCATAAAATTATAATAATAAAACATATCTACAACACCTGCTTTAAACAAAACTTATAAAAAACATAATAAAAGTTTAATAATCAAATATTTCTAATCGGGATGGATGCACATTAATTGAAATAAGATTTTTTCATTAACTTTTTTGTAAAATTTTTAGGAAATATTCAATAAGTTAAAAATATTTGTGACATTAGAAAATTAACTGAGACACATCTCCAACATTTATCCAGTAAAAGTATATAGTTACAGGAGCACATCATTCCTATAAATAATTTTTCACAATTTCTTCCACCACAAAAAGACATACAGTACATTTTATACTTAGCTAAGAATGAAGGCTGTATATTATACTTATCAAAATAGACATTAATATTATAAATGCATAGCATATTTCTTTAAAAGAATAATTAATACATTACAAAACATTACATACATCATACATTCCTGAGGTGGAAATGAACTATTAAATTGAAGGTCAGAGTGCTGATTATTTGATGACTGCTTAGAATAGGTAGCATTAGAAATTATCATTCTATATATAAATTCTTATATATATATATATATATATATATATATATATATATATATATATATATA
>JAPDSC010131629.1:17500-27253 GCA_026290005.1 Latrodectus geometricus | reverse complement strand
TGTATCAATGAATTCAGTTATTTCTTTATATAAACCTTAGATGGGAATTAAAAATATGATATAAATTTATGGAATAAGAAATAATTTTACGAAAAGGACATAATTTAAATTTTACATTTGAATTATTTAGCAAAAATGACTTCATTTAAATTTTTCCTTTTTTACACTTGAAGGCTAGTTTGACTACGAACTTCGATTTAAAATCCATACAGAAACAATTATTTCCAAGGTAAAATTGAAATCCAGATTCTATAGAACTGCAGGCTAAGGCACTAATTATCCAAGTTGAAGCGCCTTTTGCCTAATATTCCTTGGATTTACATCAACGGTTATAAGTAACAAAAATGTTTGCTTCAACCCATCAGAAACACCAAATCAGTATTTTGTACTTTATAATATAAAGTTTTAATATCACGTATTTTTAAAACCAAATTGTGTTTTGACAAAATTCCACTTTAGTCTTTCGTTTCATGAAGTGCGACACTCTGCTTCATCTGATATAGATAGGACCAAAAATGCTACTTGTTTTGATTTTCGATTCCTCTGAATAAGAATTTTAAGGAAAATGTAGTTTATAGTTAGGAATTAATCCCTTGTTGCCACCTTATTTATTTCTCACGACATTGTTTTTGACAGCTGTTTTTACAGAAAGCTACTCTCAGCTATATTTAATAAAGAATCATGTGTGTGTGTGTGTGAAATGGTTATTATAAATTTAGATCGTCGTCCTATAACCAATACGATCCTTTGAAATAGCCATAATATATAATTTGAAAGATAACTTGGAACGTTAAATTTGGTCATACTTTAAATATACCAATTTATTTTTTGTCATGATTCTAAATGTCTCAAGATAATAAAAGACACTCTCTACTAATTTTAAAAAAAAGGTTTTGATACCGTTTTAATACCATAGGTAGCTTAAAAAATTTAAAGTTTAAGATAATTTGTAAGTTTTTCAACAATTTATTCTTTTAAGTGAAAATTTGTATCCTTATTCATGTTACTATATCTTAACTCTTAATTTAATTTTTATAATATTTTGCTTTTGTAATCATAGTTATTAAAAGACAGAAAAAATGATAATGTGAGCAATTATTTGTTTATAAATATTTCTTTAAAAATTTAGTTTATAATTATCCCTTCCAAAAATGTGAGATGATTTTGAAGCATAATTATAAAAAAATTTTGATAACGTAAAAATTTAATTATATATGTATAAAATTAATATATTGTTAACTTAATGTACTATTAATTTACCTTTTTGTTCTTTCGTAAACAATTTTATGTTTGCTTTTATTCTCCAACGTCATGCATCTTGGACTCGTGATGTGTTATCAAACATTTTCGCAAAATTCTTAAAATATTATTTTGGCGTATTTTCTTATGAGCAGTTTTCTTTTTAATGAAAATTAAAAAACATAAAATTTAGCAGCAAGTCATATTTATATTACAACTTTCTACTAAACATTCTGAGATATTTAGTGTAAGTGGAAAATCACGAGTCTTATCTGCCGAACACTACTAAACATTCTGCTATCCATAATATTTTAGTGAGAACTTACTTTTAGGAATTTTAAGCATCTCTTCGAACTCTTGCGAAGAAGCATTAATGATCAGTAGGTAGGCGAACATTGTGTGCAATGCTAGTAAGACTGAGATAGCTGTCTTGAGTCCAGAATCTGGTAGAGAATTAATCACATCAGGTTTCAAGCTATCACCGTACACACTGTACCCTAAGACTGCTACAGGAAGATACAGAAGCAACAGAACTACAATGAAAAAGAAAGACTATTTTTAACAAAACAATTTAAATGGCATTAAAATATCATAAATCAAATAAAAAAATTTAAATCTCAAAATGTTTATGTTAAAATTATGTTACCTTATATTTATTTCGGCTGTAAACTTAATAATAAAAACTTTTTAATTCTAATGAGATTTTGATTAAATTTAACTTAAAATTATGCAAAGAAATACCGTTATACTTTGAAAATATCTAAATCAATAATATTATGTTAACTATAAATTAATTTGAAGTTAAATTTAGAGATTTAACTTTTGAAGAATTACTCTTTTATCGACATTGTATGTAATGAATTCCTTTTTTGTGATTCCCTTTATTGTAAAATGTATAACTCTTAAAAAAGCTCTTATAAGAAAAAATGGAGAATTTGAAGATTTACTCTTTTATCGACGTTGTTTGTAATGAATTCCTTTTTGGTGAGTCCCGTCATAGTAAAATGGATAACACTTAAAAATGTTCATATAAAGAAAAACGGAATTTACATGACTCACTTTATCTTGTTATATTAATTTTGTAAAGTTGACTTATAAGAAACTTAAGATATATTTATTTTCCAAAGTAACTCTTATAAAAAAGAATAACATTTTTTGGAAAATTCTTAAGTTTAGATTTAAAAATTTCCAATGAAAAATTCGTTGGTAAAATTTTATAAAGGAAAAGAATACAAAGTTTTATTAGTAATAAAAATTTTACTTCATACTTTAAGGATTGAAACATTAGGCAAATTATCGATGAGGTTTACTTTTCAGTTTAAAACATAGATGATGAAAATATTTAAATAGAAAATATTGAAATAATCAGCTAGTATCAAAACGATTTTATAAGAATTATGCTAAATTATTTATAAAAAAGCTAAAAGATAATTTATGCACATCAGTTCAAGAAACTTACTTATACCTAATATTAGTTTGGGGAAAAAGAAATCCATTATTTTTACGTGAACTTTTTGTAACTTCTTTCAGATTCGCTTTGTAAAAAGACTTAAAACAGTTTTCATGTAGATTTTTAGATCTTGTGCGAAGCTACGACTGCTGAGATGCGGTTAACTTCGATCATTTTTGATATTTTATAGACATTTTCGACGATGCTGTATCCACATGCGAGGTGCATCTCTAACATCAAAAATACCCGAACGGAATCGACGAAACCAAAATTGTACGTAACTGGTTGTTACAGTCTTATATAGGACGATAAACACCTTTCACAATTGTAGCCACCCGGCTATCTTTTTCGCCGTTAAAAGAGAAAAACGAAAATGCATCGAATTTTCTGTTTCTTGTCTTCCATTTTTAAAACCTCGTAACTGAATTAATCAAACAAAAAACCGCAAGAGGATATTTTAGTGTCAAATGTCACCTTTCCAACGAGCATAAATCTGAAATTGTTTGATAGATACCTCAAGAGACATCGATCACTACAGACGTCTACCGAAAAAATAATGGATTACTTTTTCCCCAAACTAATATTAACAAATAATATAGCAATAGAATAATTGAAATATCATGACTTTCTAAGAGAATATTTTTAATTTTTAAAAGATATATTTTCTTGAAGTTTATAAAATATAATTTGCTATATAGTGCATATATTTAGATTTATAAGCTATAATTCAATAAAAAAATTAATGAAGAGAAATAAATTCTTACTGCCAAAGCCAGTAGTGGCGGCTTTTGGAAACTGAGATTTGTCTTCCATATCATTCTGGAAAGTTGGAAACGAAGCTGCCCCTCCAAAAGAAAAGAAAATCGTCCCAAAGGATAAAAAGAAAGATAAAACCGAAGGAGGTGAATAGCTTGGAACAATGGTGGTTTCCTTAGCATTCTTTATAATAGAGACGATCAGCAAAATGCACGCAGTAACAGTACACCCTACTGCTAATACAGCTGCTGGCCTTGAAGCAAATTTTAAATATAAATTTATTAAATAAACTTTAACATTTACATAAATAGAATTAATTTTCTTTTGTATAATCCAGCTATGAAATAAATATATATACAGTATTTCTGAATTAGTATACCCTTAAATCAAAAATATTAATTAAAGTATTTTTGATATTCTTTCAGTTTTTTGTGGCTGGTGATAAATACTCGACAAGTACTTTTGTAACTTCAGGAAGTGGAAAGCATGTTTGATTTCATATTTTCAGTAAAAATGTGGTTGAAGAAGATATTAAGGGCTTAACAACAAGTTAAGTAAGAATAAAAAGACTCAATCTATATCATAGAAAACTCAAAATAATTCATAACCATAGCAAATAATTTAAGACCAAATAAAATATTTGTATACTTTTAATACAAAATTGCTGTTTTATTCATAGTATTATAAGTGTTGATAGGCTGCGGTGGCCTGGTTGGTTAAGGCGTCGTATTCGTTACCGAAAGATGGTGAGTTCGAATCCAGGCTTAGCCGAAGATCCACCGTGTTCACTAATGGTGAATGGGGCAAGTAAAATATGTCGGGTCGCAATGCCTTCCATGTTCCCATTACAAATTAATACCTTTGGGGGTGGTTGGAGCTTTGGGTTTTCACTGGTATCAATTTCTAAATTGGAATATTCTGATGGTGCTGCCATCTATGATCCAAAAGTCGTACTTCCACCTTTGTATGAGAATGCTCTATTCAAAAACGGAAGACGCTCTCTCTCTGACTTCATAAGTCTAGTTTCGAACGGGAGAGCTTTTCTTTGCCAAGTGTCATCAGAAACAACAACATAGGTGCTCATTAAAATATTTAAAAAAATTATGCATATTTTCTGGTGGTGGATGCATATTTGTTCGAAAACATATACAAAGTTTAACCAAGTTTAAAGACACTTACAAATACTTCAAAAAGTAATTAAAACACAATGTAACAGGTAAATATAATTGATAAAATTAGAAGAATCATTGATAATTTACTACACATTCAAAAATAAAGGAGTAAGCTTATGATAATTTAGTAAAACTATACTAACCATGTACTTCAAATCATATAAAGGATCATGTTTAATAATAAGAATGTTTTAAAATATGCTCAAAAAACAGCCCATTTCAGTGAAAATAGTTAATGGTAAAAAAATCCCTATAAATATAATATATTTACATTTCGCAATTCATATTCCGATCGCAGCAAAAACCAATAAAAGATAATTTAAGTTTTACTATTCAAATTAAATATCTTTAAATTTTTGTATAGATGAAAGAGAAAAATGATTCTACATAATTTTTAACCCTACATAAAAATAACATTTATTTTTCTACTTTCCCGTTTGTTAGTGACTGTGAACCTCTGAGATCCAGTGCCGAATAGTATTCTTGAATCTGACTATTCCATATTCTGTAAACATTCAGGAGATCTTGACTAACGTTACATTCAAAATTGTGATACGATAAACCATCGTCCCATTAAGCTACAATTAGGTTTATATCAAAAGCAAAAATATTATTGTGTCCAATCCTTCAGGATGTAGCTGCAGCTAGATCATATCCATGAGACCATTAACCCTAGAAAAGTCCAGCACCAGAAGTAGACTCGCATGGACATCTTTCAAAGCTAACCCCAAACAATGGAAGATATGTTCAGGGGAAGTCAGCAATTGGTGACACTTGGAATAAGTTTGGAAAACCTTTCAGCCAGATTCGCAGGTCATGCATTTCAAATGTCCGCTAAATAATCTGGACACAGCCATTTGATCAATTCTGTCACCGTCAAAATAGTTCAAAACGTGCTATTAAAAATACCTCTTCCCAACAGACGGCATTACAACAATGTTTCACCAGATTACAACATTCAAATGTAATTTATGTATGAGACACTTACTGCACAGTTTCTTCCCTCAAACACCTTGTACAGTCGCTATCACCCCCTATTTTATAAAAATACTTTGCAAAGCTAATCTTACATATTACAGTACCTTTTACGCGTCGTGTAAATTTTATGGACGTAGCAATGTCGATAATCATTGAGTTACGAACGAAAACTTATTGTAATTCTCACACATATGCATGGCATGCCTTAATATGTATGGATAGAAGGAAATTATTTCAAGGACGTATTAATTTTTCATCAATTATTTAATGAATTTCTTTCATTAATTATATAATATTTTATTTCATTTAGCCAAATTTTTAAAACTAACGTTAAATGTGGTAAAAACATTACAGGCTATAAGCATTTACTATATTTTGTATTTTTGTAATAACTCAAATATCTTTTAAAAATAGATAATACAAGTTCAATTTTTAAACTGTCTTAGAAAAAAGAGATTTTTTAAAATACCAAATGTGGCATGAGTTGAGATAAGTTTACAGCGTACAGAGTCACTTGAATAAATGGAAAATATTTACGATAATGTACATGATTTGAGATAGGCTTACAATAAATATAATAATAGTCACTTGTTTTAATGAAAATTATTTACCATGATGCTCCATTTTCTCGAAATGATTTTAATCACTCAGTTGGAATGTTCAAATCTTTGCTCATGTCTTTAATTCGAAAATCATTATACATAAAAAGAATTGCTTTAATTTTAATATATGCATGATCTAAGTCAAATCATGCATGATGCCAAAAATGACTTTTACGCTCTGTTAATTCCACTTTCTGTTCAGTAGATATAAATTATTTAACCAACAACTAAATTCTTATTTTCAGGAGTATCAACAAATCTTGCACTACGTTGAGTGATATCATAAGGGAAAAGAAATCAGTACTCTTGAATCACGATAATTACGTCGTACTCTTCGCCAACAACACCACATTTCCCTTAAAATCTGGCTGCACTTAAATACTAACTCACTCGAGATAGCAATCTTCTACAATTTTACCTCTTTTTATAAACTTCATGCATTGAAGCCAATTTAAAAAAAAAATTAATCACTTAAATTTTTTTTATTTTTAATTCTTGTTAATTTTCCTTTTTGAATGATAATTCATTTAATAAAGATGAAATCATATATAACTGAGCACGGAAACCATTATTTTTCCATTTTTCCATTTCGAAATATTTTTCATGCTCGATGAAAATAGTCTGTTCTGTAATTAAATACACTCAGATTTTAATTTCAAAGAGGATTGCGGTTCACTAGTGGAAAGATGTCGTTTCAAATATTATCTAATCGATTAAATAAATTGTGTATGAGTAAGTATTTTAGAGTGACAAGTGCGATTAGGAATACAATGTAAGCATGAAAGATTTAAATTTCAAAGCCTCTTACTAAGTTAAACCATAAAAATATTAATTTAATAGGAATGAAATTTACCTCACCAAAAGTCTTCTGGTGTTCCAAGCCACATCAAAGGACACAAGACAGCAGCTACGATGATAATCCAATAGCAAAATGATATTCCCCACTTAGATGCCAAAGTAGAGATGAGCTCTGAAGATAGTAGAAGGAAAACTATGGAAACCCCTAGAAGGTTGATTTCCAGACAAATAGTTACAAAGTACCTATCAAATATAATCACCATTCCTTTGAAAACTGTTTTGTTAGAAAATATTTTACATTGTATAAAAAAAGGTAAAATTATAAATATTCGTAAATTCGAATCTTTGAAAGTTCTCGAATTATAAAAAACAATTGAATCTTAAATAATTCGAATATTTTACATAAGAGAAATAGGAACAGAAAATTAAGTAATATTCACTTGATAAAACTAGTAGATTGAAAAAGAATTTAAGACTAATAAAATGAAAATAAAAATTGTATAATTTATGGGTTACATAAATAAGGAGAAAATAAATGAAATTTAAATTCCAAAAGATGAGTACTTTTTATATGCAAATTTAAGAATAAATGTTTCCAATACTAAAATATTACTTTAGTACAAATTATACTTTTAGAAAACAGGAACAATACGATTAATCGATTTGAAGGTCTTAGAAAAATAATATATAATTATAAAGCTTTTTTGCTCTTTATTTGAATGATGGAAATAAGATTATGCTGTGAAATTGCATAAATTTATAAATTTTTTACTTCTGGTTATTCAAAATTAAACTAAAATGTTACACATCTAAAATTAGTCCCATTTATTAAAATACTGTTTATTGAACTGGATATATTTTTGATATATATGAGGAAAACGGTGGTACCATTTTCAACAGTAAATGGCCGACAGCAAATATGACTGTGTAAACCTTTATTAATGGTAATTAACAGTGAATACTAAATTTGTACTTTTATTGTTTATATATTAGATTTCCATTATAAAGGCTTATATGAAAAAAAGTCCTATTTGAGTAAAATCCTTATTATCAGTTTATAAATGGAATTTTTTATAAATATGTCAGAAAAATGACTGTGGCATAAACTAAATTTTTTCATTTAGATATTGGTGCTCTTCTAAAAAACGTTGACTACCCCTGTAATATGATGATATCGACTCATTAACAGTCAATCAAAGTTGAAATGTGCAATAAATTAAATTACATAAATTGTCATTAATAATAGAAGGGAAGATAAAATTAAATAACCTCATTTTCATTCCAGCTGCTCTGTATGCTATAGCAGGATATGGATATCTGTTTTTAGTTCTATATTCCTCATAACGTTCTTCAAGGATGGACCAGCATCGACCTAAGCAAATTCCTGCATAGGTTGCGTTTACACAACAAAATATTAGAAGAACGACGCCTCCCCATCCTGTAAGTGGAGAAATAAAGATGACAATAACTTGATAAACTAAATAACAAGGATTATTTAAATAGTAAAATATTAAATTCATTTTCAAACTAATATCCGTATGTTACCTTAAAATACGAAAAATTTAAAATATGAAGTAAAAGATGGCATAATGAAAAATTGTTTTAAAGATTTATTATTATAAATATAAGAGCTTATGGAAGAAATATAATAATATTAATTTCTAATAAAAGAGCAATTATAAACATAAGCCTTAAAGATATTAATAGTAAAACTCTACAATGTTCATTTATCAAAAAAATAATTAGTTTATAAATCAGCTTTGAAAATTATTTTTTTAAGAAAGTTTTAGCATATTGTATGGATTTTAAATTTTATGAATATGATATAAAGAAATAAACAATGACTGAACAAACTGAAATAACAGATGCTTTTTACTTGAATTTAAAGTAAGACATATCTATTATTTCGTAAAATAATAATAAAGCATAACGTGGTTTGTTAAACATGAAGGTCTAGGAAAGAAAAATGGATAAATTAATTTTTTAAAAATTAAATTTGAAGCATTTTGTTGATATATTTAGACAGATTCATTAGAGTCTATAAAGTACTTAAAATTCTTGTTCATAATAGATATTCGAAATTTTTTTACATTATCATTTTCCCGACACAAGTATTTATATTCAGTCCTATGAAATTGCCTGCATCAATATATTTTGTCAAAACACGAATAATCTTCTCTCACAAAGAGTAAATATTTAAAATAATACAGAAAAAAAATTCATAAGCGTATTAGTAATAGCGATTTAACTGCATAAATGATGAAACATTAAAATAAAAATATAATAAAATACGAAATAATGATTTCAGAATTTTGCGACAATGGTGTCATTTATGATACAATGATGGCATATAATGCATGTAAATATTATGAGATATTCTAAGCTGTAAACTAACTTCCAAAATTATAAGAAGTTAATTTTTAAAGTAGATTAAAGTAAGTTTTAAAAATGAACATGCATATACTTTTGCCACAGTTGGATTTTAATTCATTGCTGGTAATCCTTAGACATTGTTATAGAAAACGAGTTAAAATTTATTGTTGGAAATGGCCTTTGATAGCTTTAACATGCGACATATCATAAGTTCCTGGAAATGTTACATTTATATTGCTTAGATTTTAGTTTCCCTGGAATCTATTAAAAATGGTAAAAAATCTAAGAATGTGATGTTTCAGACCTTAGCATATAAGGCACAACATTGCTCCACGTGAAATGTAGGCTCAAGGTTTTGACCAAAGGGTTTTCAATACAAGAGAAA
>JAPDSC010131629.1:0-15000 GCA_026290005.1 Latrodectus geometricus | reverse complement strand
AATAAAATCCCCTTCCTGACAAAGAAATCCTTTTATATTTATTAAAAAAAATATATTATATAATCGCCTTTTAGTGTTTATTCATCTTATTTAAAAGAAAATTTTACGCATGTGTTAAAAATGCATATAAAAACCAATAAACACAGTTATCTTTTGCCATGCAGACAAACTTCTAAAAATGAAAAATGTATCACTGTAAATTTACCATACTAATACCTTCATTATGCTTGCTTACCTTTTTTAATAATGGGTGTAAGTCTATATAAAAAATTTTACTAAAATTTCATAATTATATATTATTTAAGATTCATGTGAATATTTTTTAGTGATTAAACACTTAACTATTTGCAACAATTTGTATCTATAAATTGCTCCCAGTTTATATCTATCATAAGCAAAATATATTCATTTAATTATAAACTTTATTCAGTCGTTTGTTATTATTTCAATTGAATGTGTGCGTGAAAGAAAGAGAGAGAGAGAAAGAGAGACTCACACACACATTCAATTGAATAGATTGATTGCTAATTGATGACATCTTAGTATGTCATCAATTAGCATTTTATTTTAATAGGATTTATTTTTGAAATTGATGAAATTAAAGAAAAGTGAAAATCACTATTTCAAAATAAATTTGGCAATAAATTTTACTTTATTTATATATGAAAAAAATAATGTGATTAAATTTAAATATTCGATCGTTTTAAAAAGTCGCTATGAATAGTTGATATTTACATTAAAGTCTTAGTTCAACTATTAAATCGTTAGAATATCAAGCGAAACACTGTGTCAAATCATAATTGTAATTTATTATAAACACGCTTTGTCTCTATATTGACTGAAAACAAAAATATGTTTGAGTCGCGTTTTAATTTCCTTATAAAATAATGAGAATTTCAATTAGTCAAAATATATAAGTTTATAGTTTCTTTATACACTTTAGTTGATTAAAGCATATTTTCCATTAGGCCCATAACAATTTATTTTTTTCTAAAAATTACCTGAGAAAGTCAAATACTTGATGCATACAGCCAGGAACGGATACAATTAAAGATAAAACTTTAAAATATTAAGCAACATGACATTAAGTAAAGCAATGAATGAAAACTGTAATTACCTGCTGTAAATTTTGCAAAATAACGCTAATTAATTTTAAATAGTAAATATTTATTTCTTAGTTTGATGCAATTCTGTATATTATAATAGTTAAATGATAATTTTTGTAAAAAATAATATGCAAAATATAAAGGAAAATAAATGACAAGTATATTTTCCATTTTAATACCATTTCAAATAATGTAAATAATAAAAAATGAAATTGAATGATTCATATGAATTATAAAAAAATAGTAGAAATAAAACAAAAAAGAAATTCATATTTGTGAATGGATCCGCATATGTTTTTCACTCATGAGCAGCTGAAAAGATCACCATCTGCTACGGTACAAGTTTATTAGGAATATGAGTCATCACTGAAGCATGTTGCAAATTACACAAATTCTAAAGAAATTATTTAGAAGATATATTTACGTTGCATTACAGGAATTTAATTTCTATACAAGTAAATTTCAAAATCTATACAAGTAAATTTTAAAAAGAGGTTTTCAAAAAAAAAATGTGTAGAGAATTATTTTCGGAAAAGTGACATTATTTTTATTATTTAAATTCATTCACGTATTATAATATTCGTTAATGCCATAAGTTTGAATAATTTTTACTCTAAATAATTTTGTTATAATATTTATAACATATTCTTACCACACTTCTCTTCAGTATCACGGTAAATAATTTTGAATTTAAATTCAACAACATTAGATATTTTTGGAGAGAAAACTTACATTTCACAAGTTAAAGAAAGTAAATGCTAGAAAAAGTTTATTAAACAATATAATTGGGTGACTTCCAGTAAAAAGATTAGATAAGATTTTATCATAAAAAGGTATTTTAACGCTTTTTTATAGGTGCAAAAATAAAGTTTGTGCAATAAAATTAGGTTATTTTATCAATCAAACCTTTTGAGCTTTTTACTCCAATATTCTACTTATCAATGATTTGTAATGGCATGATAGATTGTTGATGTAAACAATAATAAAGAGATATTAACAGAAAACAAAATTAATAAGTATTTTTCTTTAAGATTTTAATTAAAAATATAGTTATTTTTGCAATTTTCTAAAATTTTAGAAAAAAATAAATAATAATTGTAAAAATTTTTATTTAAATTCATTGCAAATTAATTTTCAGTTTGAAATTTTATTTAAAAATTTCAATCACTTTTCTTAGAAAAGCTAACATTAAAAATTAATGAATAACTAATAGAGATGGTAATAGTATAAATACTGAGGGATATAAGCTTCATGGTTTTTAATATAAATAAAAGCGCAAAATAAATATTTATGAAATTTATGAATACTTCAGCATAAAACAATCTTATGAGTGGTTATCATATGTTAAATAATCAATATTTATGCCAAAATAATTGTTGAGAAATCTAAGTGATTTATTTAGCCCAATATATTTTTAACTGGGAGAAAGTAATCAAATCAAGCGCAAATAAAATTATTTTGATGTAATACTTTTGAAATTTATTTGTATTTATTTTTTTTTGTATAAAACTATTTGTATTTTATTTTTTTTTCATTATTTAAAATATATAAAAATAGTATTTTATATAGTTATACTTGATCATATCGATTTTGATTATAAGAACATTCAGTTTTAGGAACAATGTGATATCTAGACTTCATCCAACTGAAGTCCACAATATCAACAATTTATGGAATGATCGTCTAATCCTTGTTAACATGAGGGATCAAGTCTTTTTTTCCAATGGCCAAACAAAAGGAGTTGTTAACAACAAACTAAACGAGAAGAAATGTTTATAAATTAAGTGCCTCTCTTATGTGCTTTTAGAATTGTTTAGTATTCTTTTCATAGCCTTATGAGAGTTTAGCAAGTGAATATTGTCATTAATAATCCATTGTGCTATAAAGAAAAGAAGAAATATTTCTACAATTTTTGAGCAATTATATTTTAAGTCCAGAGTTGTTTCTCTCCTCAATGCAAAATAAACTATTTTTCAGAAAATATAAGTTGTCACAAATATTTGTTCCAAATGTTGAAATTCAAGTTCCATCATTTCCCAATGATGCATCGTTTCTCATCCAATTCATTCCTTTTAATGAGAGCTTGCTGCATTTAATTAGAATATATGATTCTTCCAGAAAATAATAAACGTGTGCCACATTACATCCGTATTCATCAGCGATATTGAAATTTCTTAACACCGCTCTATTTTTACAACCATTACTTATTTTAGGGGCCCAGCGATAACATTTTACAGTTAGTTAATCTTTTAAGATGATAAGGAACACATGCTTATCAATTTTTTTCAATTCTTCAAAATGTAGCAAATTGTATAAAATTTGAAAAAATATATGTATTCAGATTTAAATTAATAATAAATGTTAAATGAATAGATAGTAAAATGTTTATTTATTTTAATAAAATTTATAATTACTAACTGTTTAAATTTAGAATTATTAATTGTTTAAATTATTTTAATCAATATTTCGAAATATTAATACAAAATATCCGATAATGTATATATATTCATTAATCATGGATTATTAAAAAAACTATAATTTTGCATTTTGATATTAATACCTTATTCAAGTTTTCTATTGAAATAACAACAATCTAAATAGAAAATACTTTGGATTTCGATAACATGCAAATAATTTTATGCTAAAACAATTTCAAAAACATTTCAATATTCAAAAATTGTTTTTGTTTCAGTTCAAACGTGTAATACACCTATTTGTTCAAAATAAATTACGAGCTATAAATACACATATCAAACATTTTTAAAAATAATTTAATTTTAATAATTCACTTAATTATTTATAATGAGGAAAATGTTTTTGATTTTGCGCCATTCCCTTATTGAGAATGTTGTAAAATTGTTAAATTCAAAAGAAATGAGTTGTTAATCCGAATATATATATATATATATTCCCTAACAAGCCCACTGAGATTAATCTCATTTGAAAGCTAATTTAAAATAAAAATAAAATGCAAATTTTCATAAAATGTTAATTTTATCCAATAATTTAGAGTATAATGTTATTATATTATTATAATATGTAGATGTATATATAATACCTACTCTTAGCCAAATAACTAAAAACTGAGATTCAAAGAAAGATATTAATTTAATAACAATGCAAATTAGTTAGTAATTTAAAAATTAAATAAATACCTTTAAATATATATATATATATATATATATATATATATATATAGCAGCTTAAATAATTGTAATAATCATTTCTACTAATTTTCTTTAATATTTGATAATCTTATGCCATTTCATAAGATAGTTCTATTTCTACAACAAAATCACATTCACCTCAGTAAAAAACTTTCTTAAAAAAAACACAGAATCAATCGAATTTTAATAAAAACATACGTATAGAATAAATTTTATAAAAATACACTTAATCGATAACATAATTTTTACTTTAGAGTCATCTTTGATGTCAGCGTAATCCATTTGAAGAACTGGAAATTTGTCTTCGATTATGAGTGCCATGCCGAATTCGATGCCATTTGAATACAATCAAAAATGTATAAATAAAAGAGGCGTCTACACGGGATGCAATCGTATAAAAATCACGTGTCATTTATGATGAAACTGTCACATTTATGCGAATGCGATAAGACATCTGAAACAATATACTCTTTATCTCTTTTTCATATGGAATGAAATTTTATTAGATGAAAGGGAATCTGAAAAACACCGTTTTATCAAGACATCAAGTAATTTATCTTAATTTAGGACTTCCTTTTTTTCTTCGAAACTCAATTTCCTTTGAAACGAAACATTCTTTTTAAATTTTTCTGTAACTAAATACGAATAATCATATCATGATTATTCTACAGAGAGGTAGAATAAATTATATTGATCAAGAACAGATGTTTTAATTAGTGGTTATATTTTGTATTCCATAAACATAAACAAGGGAAACTAAAATCAGTGGTGTTGTCGAGCCGGAACGCTCCGGAACGTCGTTCCGGTACTTCCCTTTTGGACAGAAATGCCGAAACTAAACATGATTTCTGATAACGAGAATTGGCTGGCGTATTGAAAAAAAAAAAAATTAAAAAGAATTGCTGAAATTGGCTATGGAGAAAGTGAAATCCAGTCATTATGCACCAGATTTAATTTAACATCACCGATGCGATGTATCAATGCGCTTAAAGATTATATTGATACTGGAGACAAAGTAATTCCTGAAGATGTATAAATCTTAGTTCGATACATAAATATTGTACCTTGCATCTCGGCAGAGTGTAAGGGCGGATTCAGTAATATGAATATCATTTTAAATGAACAAAGAAATAGAATATTAATTTAAAATCTAGCAAATCTTTTATTTATAAAAATGAATGGCCCACCACAACAATTATTTAAACCAGATGATTATGTAAAAACTTGGTTAAGGTCTCATCGCTCAGAGGATGACAATAAAACAAGGAAAATTCAACCACAAGATCCTGAACATAATCTTATTTGGAATATTTTATAAAAACCATTAGTGTTTTCATGTATTGTTAAAAATATTTATGCAATATTGTTTGAGTATCTACTATGCTTATTTTATAATTTGTTAACTAATTTTTATTAAACATTCCTATTATTGTAATACACACACACACACACACATATATATATACACACAAAATGGGTTTCGTAATGATTTTCGTTTCCTTTCCTTTTTATGCTATATACAGGGCCGATCCTGGCGACAGGCGAAAATTGGGGAAAATCTCCCCCCCCCCCGTCGCCAAATTTGGGACATGAGACCTAAAAAAAAAAAAACCCGCCGCCGCCAGGATTATCATGGAAAATCACCCCCCCCCTTCTTCGTTAAATTTGGGAAATGAGACTGCACAGAGCGGCCGCCTGTCTATATAATTATATATACACGTTCCGGTAAAAAAAAATTAGCACCACACCACTGACTAAATTAATTGATACATTTTCATATGGATTTTCATGAATTCATTCACGTTATGGAAAGTGATAAATGAGATAATTTGGAAGCGAACCGTTTTAGTTCATCACAGACACCAAGACTTCACGCTTTAATAATTGCATCAGTGTCTAATTTCAATTTAAATACCATATTTTTGTTTTGATGCCATATTTTATTTTTGTTTTGATAAAAATATGATATATAAATGTAGTATTTTTTTTAAATACTATATTTTTATTATGATGAATAGTAGCAGCTTTAGCAGCTGAAAGCTATGGTAAGGCATTTGAATAACAACGGAGCTTTTACCTTCCAGAAAAACTTTTTATAGAGAGTGAACTGTATTCATTCGTTCGGTAGATACACGACCCAGATCGAACAGCAGAAAAGTAATATCTATCTTCTATTAATCAAATGTCTCTGTGATCGAACTTGGGATTTTCTACTCCGTAGAACACGGTGGTATCAAGAGGCCTTAGTGACCCCTTGTTTATTCTTCCGACACTACGTAATAGACAGTTTAACGACTTAAGCATTGTTAATATCCATTGCGTAAGTTGACTTTCTGGTGGAATTTGCATAGATAGTAGGCCAAATTTAAGTATCGCAAAGAAGGGAATCCAGAAAACACATAATCACCCGTTATAATAGGCGTCCATGCAGAAATCAGAAATACAGCATCCTCCTTCCATTCAGTAGTACTAGGGATCAAACCAAGGACCTTCCACAACGAAAACCACGTTCCTAATACAAGAAAAAGATCTTATTTATTACTGATATATTTGCATGATTTTCAAATTTGAGTGTATGTAAATATCGATTAATGTGGAATATTTGTAAAAGTTGGAATATTTTAAAATGTAACTATCTTTTATAATCTTTGTCCCAATGATTGTATTTAACCAATCGTCCCCTTGACTGTTTTAGGTGTTTGTTAATCATAGATTTTAAGCATAATTTTTAAATGATTATTTTAAAAATCTTTAGAATGAATAGGGAAATTAGATTAAACTATTTCTAGTTGCAAAGTATGTCAAGTCTGTTTGGTTATCCCGTACATCTTCCAGTACAATTTCTTTATCTGAGATATAATTTCAGTGATTTTGAATATTGATATTACCGGCATTTTTTCACCATTTTGGCATATATTTCTAATTCCTTTTATAAACCACAATAAGCCGCCCAACCTGTCTAATGGTTAGCGTACCTGACTACAGATGGGTGGGACCTGGGTTCGAATCCTGGCTCGGGCATGGATGTACTCTCTCTCTCTCTTTCTTATCTTTGTCCTTTCTTTGTGTGTGAATGGTTGCTTACCCTATAAACGGGTACCTATGGCACGTGTGTACTGAGGAAGTTGGACTCCACACCAAATATGGTTCAGTTGGAAAAAAGTGGAGAAGCGCCCCCCATATTGACAGCCTGGCTGGCACATAACAACAACACCAAATCACAATAAAACAGTCTGAATGTGCATAAAAACGGTACAAACAACCATTCCTGACAATTTAATTTATAAACCTATGGAAAAATCTGAGCTTATAAATTTCAGAAAAATGGTTTTTAAGTGCTTTTTTCTAAAATTTATAAACTCAGGTTTTATGAAATTTATAAGGTTTTTTAAGTTTTATTGTTACATTAACTCTCATGACTTTAATAAAGTCACAAGAGTTAATGTAACAATAAAACTTCTTACTGAAAAAGGATTATTCGTGTTGACTGAACATAGTATGTTTCATCTAATAAGTCGTATTAAATTACTAACATTTTGATTCACTTATTACAGAGCATATTAAAAAAAATAAAAATCTTTTAAAATAGAGATTATATTTCAGGAAACAATTATGATGAATTCGTCAGTATACTAAAGTAGAAAGCTCTCAAAAAATAAGTTTTGAAATCAGTGACAGTAAATAATACATTCATATGAGATAAAAAAAAAAAAGTAGCAAGACACAGAAACTAAAATAATCTAAATGATTATTTTGAAAGTGTGAAAATGATGATTGAAAAAAATCAATCGTTACTCTTTGAGAGATAAGGTAAAGTTATCTGTTATTGTGCTTTTCATAATGCTAATTTGAGATAAGGATAATAATTCAGATGACATGCAAATAATTGTGATATCATTAATATAAATTATAGTGATATCAGTTCTCAAGAAAATTATCTATGGATACATTGTGACAAAATCAATGATAAAGACATAAGAGCATTAGGAAAATATAATAAAACTTCCTTTAGAAACAGATGCCCATTTTATTTGAAAATTTACGTCGAAAGTTTTAAAAACAACAGTGCAAACTTCATAGAATAGTTCTTGTCGAAATATACTTGAAAATAAGAATAACTACGAAGAAATTATAAAATAAATAAAATTTCAGACGTAATTTGCCTCATAATTATAATGAAACTTTAGTTTGATTTAAAATTGTTTCATGACTACATTTCTGTTAAATTTCATTAATTTCGCAAAATTTAACAAAAAAAATTTAGCAAAACTTAATCATTTAACTCAAATTTTAATTGTGGTTCAGTGAGAAAAGGTAAGTTCAAGGGATTTCAGAGTTTGAACAAAAATATATTTTTAATTGCTAATACTAATTGATTAGGCTTGATAACAAACAGCTGAACAATTTATTAGATAATGCAACTTTGAACTATTTATTAGACAATTATTTATATTATGGTTAAGAAAAATTACATTTCTTTTATATGTTTTCAGCAAATGTGTCAAAATACATAAATATAATAACATATTATAAAAAACAATAGATCAGAAAATCGCAATACAAATGTATCGTATAACAAATGTGTCATAATACATAAATACACTACTGGCCATTAAAACTGCTACACCAGGAAGAAATGCAGGTAACAAAATGATATTTATTGGACAAATATATTATACTAGAAATAACAAGTGATTAAATTTTCAAACCCTTTGGCTGGAGAGATCCTGGGAAATCAGTACCCAGAACAACCACCTCTGGCAGTAATAACAGCAGTTATACGCCTGGACATTGAGTCAAACAGAGATTGGATTGCATGTACAGGTACAGATGCCCATGCAGCTTCAACATGATGCCACAGTTCATCAACCGTAGTGACTGGTGTTTGGTGACGAGCCAGTCGCTCGGCAATCATTGACCAGACGTTTTCTATTGGTGAAAGATCTGGAGAACGTGCTGGACAGGGCAACAACCGAACATGTTCCGTATCAAGGATGGTCCGTACAATACCGGCAACATGCGGTTGGGCATTATCCTGCTGAAACGTAGGGTTTCGCAGGGCTCGAATAAAGGATAGAGCCACGGGTCGTAACACACCAGAAATGTAACATGCACTATTCAAAGCACCGTCAATGTGAACAAGAGGTGACCGAGACGTGTATCCAATGGCACCCCATACCATCACGTCAGGTGATGGGCCAGTATGATGATGACGAATGCACGCTGCCAGTGTGCGTTCACCACGATGCCGCCAAACACGGATGCGACCATCATGATGCTGTACACAGAACCTGGATTCATCTGAAAAGATGACGTCTCGCCATTCGTGTGCCCAGGTTCGTCGTTGATCACACCATTGAAGGCACTCTTGTCTATGACGCAGCGTCAAGGGAAGCCGCAGCCATGGTCTCCGAGCTGAGAGTCCATGCTGCTGCAAGTGTCGTCGAACTGTTCGTGCAGACACTTGTTGCCTTCTAAACGACCCCGTTTCTTGACTCACGGCTCGTGACGTGGTTGCACGATCCATTACGGCCATGCGGATAATATGCCTGTCTTCTCGGCTGCTAGTGATAAATGGCCGTTGAGATCCCGCATGGCGTTCCGTATTACCGTCCCGAACCCATCGATTCCATATTCTGCTAACAGTCATTGGATCTCGACCGACGCGAGCAGCAATACTGCGATAAGATAAACCGCAATCCCGGTACGCTACAATTCGACCTTTATCAAATTCAGAAACGTGCTGGTACGCATTTCTCCTTCTTACACGAGGCATCACAATAACTTTTCACCAAGCAACAACGCTCAAATGCAATTTGTGTATGAGGAACCGGCTGAACAATTTCCTCATTTAAGCACAATGTAGGTGTCGCTACTGGCACCCGTCTGAATGCGCTGAAAAGCTAATCATTTGCATATCACAGCATCTTCTTCCTTTCGTATAAATTTCACGTCTGTAGCATGTCGCCTTCTTGGTATAGCAATTTTAATGGCCAGTAGTGTATAATAACATATTATAAATAACAATGGATCAGAAAATAGTATTCTTTGTTATACAGCTATGATTCCTCCTAACACACGGTAAACGAACTCTTGGCAAGGTAACAGCGAAACAAAGCCAATTATTTTTTGAATCAAAGAAAGAAAAATAAACCGGCAAAATAATTAATTTATTGGTTTTTAATCATTGTCTTTCAACCATTTGTGCCAAAAACATATGTCTCCAAATGTTGCTGTTTAATGCCAGAACATTTTGCCTCGTTATATTTAACTCTGATTAATATTAACAAGCAAGTCCCAAATTTGAAGTATATTTCAGAATATGAGAGAAAAACAGAGCATTAAATTTATATCTTCATTTAAATGAATAAATAAAGTTATTTATAATTCATATTTAAAATTCTGTGTCGGCTTGCTTATAGGAAGCATAATCACAGGTTTTAAATTTTCATTCTCTAAAAATGAGTAATATAATCATCTATGAAGTAGTTTAGGTAGTGAAATCGTCAAATTGCAACATTCAGCGGTATTTGTTTTCTTTGAGAAATAGTCACCAGAATAATACGTAAATATGATTTAATAATTATGTTTTACTAAGCATGACAATAGAAAATATTTTTTGGTGAATTATCACCAAAATTTGAATCAAAAACTTAACGGGAAATCAAAAATGAAAGTCCCAAAATTTTGTTAAGTATGATTATTCAGTAACCCAAGAACATTTTAATTACATAAGAATTAACTTATTTGAAGGAAATACTTTGTACGAAGAATGAAGTTCTTAGGAAAAGAAACGTTCATAAAAAAATGTAATCAAAAAGAAGTAAAATGAATATATATTCACATTGCGTGGTATAAATATAAAAACATTCCTGTACCAAATCAATAAGATATTATAGGATATATATTTAGAATAAACAAATTTATACATTTTGTGAAAATATATTATTGATTGTGAAATCGTAGTGATCTAATGTTATAATTATACAATAATATTCTTAATATTAATTGTTTCATCAAGAAAACATAAAAATAAAAAAAATCATATAAATGTAACTTTCCGCTGAAAGATGGAATATTTAATTTTATTTACAGAATCAACTGCTCTGTGTGATACATTTACACGTTATTATGTTGTATTTTTAAATAGCTCTTTAAATCACCATTTCTGCCGAAATAGTCAGCAATATTTAATGAGGGATTATATTTAATAACTTTTTACATAAAGATTGGCTACATTTAGTCAATCGTTAGCAAGTTGAAATTGTTAAAATACACCTCGTAATTTTAAGCCATAGTAAAGTATTTTGTCTACACTGAGCTTAACAAAACAACAGCAGCGAAATATTAGGCGCTATGAATATTTTATGAACATATTGTCTCTCACACCATTAGCATGATCAGATAAAATATTTTGGATATCCGACCGGTGGATATCCAATTTAAAAAAAAATTCATAGGAGACTTGATTTCTTTATAAGTAGGATATCCACAGCCCTAACCACGAGTTGAGCAAAAAACAGAGTAAGTGTCAACCGGCTACATTCTGCCAATACATCAGTTAAGAACCAAGTAGTTCATTAGTAGTAGTTTTTAGTGATGTCAATACTTTAGAAAAATCTCTTATATTTATAGAAAAACTTATAATATTCATGAATTTATTGTCGATTAAACGGTGTTGTATAAAGAAGAAGATGTCAATGATATTGTCTGTCTCGTCACACGATAGGAATTCAAAACCATGAAGTAATTGACAAAGTTTAGCAATAGACGACATTAGTTGTGACGTCATATTGTTTCCAAACATTTGCTGTTAAGCGTCATTTATCATTGAAACTGCCATAGACTTAGGTGATAGATTTTTAAATTGTTATTTTTGAAATTGATATTCATTATTTAACGATAACGTGTTTGCTAAAACTTTTAACCTTTTGTTTGCTTAAACTTTAATTCTCGCCAAATTGTAGTCATAGTTAATCACCAAGCTGGGCAAAATCCAATCGTATTCTGGTTGCAACAGAACAATTTATTGTTCTGTGCCAACAAAAATCACCAATAAAATCGATAGCCAAACAAAAATCTCCAAGTTTGTCAAGAAGGCACTCTTAAATACAATATTGAACAAATGTTTACATTGTATTTGTTTGGAAACATGACGTCACACTAATGTCGTCAATTTCAGCTGCATGTGAATAGGTTGCCAGAAACAGAATAAAAATAAAATATTAAAAATATTTATAAACTATGAAATGAGTCAGCTAAGAGTGGAATAAAAAAATTATAAAAACAATATTTCCTATGAATGTTTGGAATAAATTATGGAAACAGTATTTGAAAGGTTGCCAAATGAGAAGTTGCTTACGTCAGTTGATTATTATTTAAAAATGGGAAATAGTGTTTATATAAATCAGCAGAAATATTTAGCTAAAAGCATCAGTGAAAAATAAAATAAAACAATGAAAAAAATAATGCTCTAAAAGGAAATATTTTTCATGAAATAAAATTTGAATGAGAACAATATTTATATCTTCTCTTCTTTATAGGAGCAGTTTCTGTGTTACCATTTAAGTTTTTCTTTTCTTTTACGTTTTTAATACGTTTTTTCATTATTTTCATAGTAATCCGCACCAGTTTGTTGATGGTTAATTGAAAGTAATTGAGGCAAAATTCTCATCAGTCTTTCGAGAAAGACATATTTAAGTAATGCATTTTCATTTGATAGTTCGTTTTAAGAGTAAATGTGTAGAGAACAATTTCAATCATCAAATCAATTGCAATTTGAAAAAAAAATTGACAGAACTATATTATTCTAGTTTAATATCTTGACATCGTATATGCGACAGCTTTTAAGCCAATTGAAAAATGCGCTTGGTAATATTTTTCCATAAAATAGTACCATTATAAACTTATTTGTCAAAAAATACTATACAAAAAATAGGGGTAAAATCTAGGAGAGCGCAGATTCTTGATGACAAACTGAAAAAAAGAGCCAAGTCAGAAAAGAATGACGAAATAAGAATTCCAGAAATAGGTTTATCATATCTAGTGTATTAAAGTATGAGTAAAGATTTACTGTACGGTCACTCTTGTCTACTTTTTCAAAAAGTCTCGCCATTTTGCACAAGCGAGGTTGGAATCCTTCAAACGAATTTGTAATTGGTCGGAATCCCTCATCTGCGATTGGTCAGAATTAATTGGGTTGCCAGAAAATATTATTTATCGCTAAATGTAAAAAAATTGCGCCAAGCGTGACCGTACAGTAAATCTCAGCCGAAAGTAGGATTACCGAGACTGGAGAAATTTATCGCCAACCAAAATTATACGCGACAAGGACGTGGACTCTGCTAGGATCCAACCAAAATAGAAAAACGTTCCATTTTGTTAAATGGAACCTTAATAACCAATTTCCATTCATTTGCATCTTGTGTAAAAAAAATTATATAGTTTGTAAAGTTAAAAGTTAGAGTCAAACATAGTTAAAATGACCCCTGTAATGTAATTTTGAAGTGTAAGTAGAGAATAAATTTTGATTCTCATTGGTTTTAATAGCTCCCATTTACAAGACAATGACGTCAATATTATTACCATGACAAAGCGATAAATTATGTTTTAAGTGAGAAGAAAACGAAGACTTATACATCTATTTGTTTTGTCTGGATTCCTGTAAATATGTTGTATTTATTTCGTGTGTTGAATTATTTGACACAATGTGTTTGCTGTGACTTAGCTTTTGAACAGCGTTCTTCAAAGCAAAAGGTTCCCAGCCATTGTTGAACAATTAGAGACGTATGTTACGCTTTTGCTTTATATATGTACTTCTGTGCTAATGCTTGGGAGTTTTCTGGGTTTAATCTTTTACGTCACATGATGACAGTAGGTGATTCATTATTTATTTAAGAAAAGTAAATTAATTTAAGAAAAGTAATTCCAGTAGACATTAAAATGCCATACAACGGAAAAATATTTATTCATAGAAATATTGTAGGAAAACAAATTAAATAATTAATGTGTTCTTCAATATCTACTTTCATATTTTTAAGACAAATATCCTCTGCCTTCAAAATTAGTTTTCTTCTGTCAAGTTAATCGATTTCTTTAAATTCTGACAGAAAAATTATCTTTTCAGTTCATGCAATTCTTATTAGATTAGATGAAGATGAATAAGTCTTTGCATAATATATATATTTTCGGACTTGAGAACATTTAAAAAAATTATTTTTATTCAATTTTTTTTTCATTTATCTAACAATGGAAACCTATATTTAAATTTGAAAATGCAGAAAGAAAAATTAATAGAAAACTTCATTCGTGTGAAATTATACACACGCATGTTAATGCATAGTCTAACTAATGTGGGGAAAAAATTAGTACCAAACTTCAAAAGCAAAAGAATTTTACATTAACGAATTTATTTTATATATATCACATTTAGATTGGCTGTTGCAAAGATGGCAGTTAGATGATTGGCATTTTAAACTTCGATTCATAAACTTGTGGGTTCCAATCCCAATTCGGGTTTGAGTGTTTGGAACTTAATTTTAAGTGTAGTTCCCGAGGTAATGAGCCCTCTAGTGGGAAGAATGACCATTAAGTGACAAACAAAATAAACCTATGATCGGCTTTTATATAAGTATTTAGTTCTGTTATGCATGACTCTATGTTCAATAAAAAACAAACATTGTAGCTGTAATTATATCAATTAAAATATTTTTATAATAACATATAAA
>JAPDSC010131626.1:5110-16107 GCA_026290005.1 Latrodectus geometricus | reverse complement strand
ATGTTCGAATTTCCCATCAAAAATATTAAATAGAAATTTTACAAGAAAGCTTTTACTCATATTCGATTTTTCCAATGAAAGATTTGACTGAGAACTATCAACGTGAATATTTTACTTATATTCGAACGATCAAAATTATCCTATAGGGCTTTAACAAGAGAAGTTTTAATGTTCGAATTTTTAATATTTACTAACGCATTTTCTCACAACGAATAACTTTACTAATGAATTATTTTTCTCACATAATGTTTACTATTGATAGTTATACTGTTGTTTGTGAATCAAAATCTTCAGAAATGTTATCTAGAACTTTGATATGTGAATAATTTTATAAACATTAGAAACTTCAATCAAGAAACTGGACAGAACAGAATTTGATTTAAGATTAGTTTTAATACCATCAAGTCCGAATCGATGACATGACAAGTTAATGGCTAAACCAACGCCTTCAATTTAATAGTTATTTGGTCTGCCTCTCACATTAAGAAATGACATTCGTAGGTTCTGAATTCACTTCAGATCCATGTCTAATTATCTCAGTGCCCCACCCAATTCTCGCAGCTTCATACCAAACATTTTTTCCAAAATATACAAGAATATGCACTTTGCTTTCAATAAAAGAGCAGAGATTTCGAATATTTACTTTAATTTGATTTTATTTATTTATCCTGAAGTGTTTAATATGTTTTTTTTTTATTGTTGATTAGATATTGGCGGTTTTGCAATGAAATAAATCTCGAATTATTTTCATACTGTTACTTTTCTCACATAAAAAGTATTTAAGCTAATATTAACTTTCATTCGATGCTTACTGAAAAATAAATTCTGAGTCATGAAAAAAAACATGATTTATTGGTTTGTTTAGAATTCTACATGAACTAATCTGAAATTTCAGAAACATTGACATTCAATGATCGATTATGACAAAAAATCTTACAGAAACTAATCTGTATTAAAGGCGATTGAAAAAGGATACAAACACGCACAAAAAAAAATTTAAATCATGTTAAAAGTACAGATAAATTATTGATTGGCTTATAATTTAGTCTGAATTAATCCAAGATAGTATATTTTCAACTATATTAACATTCAATGACCGATTACCACAAAAAGATCTTATTAAAACTAATTCACTATTATAGCGATTGAAACATTGTTCACACAAAAATATTGAATTACTTTTAAAAATGCAGATAAGTTATAGATTTGCTTATAATTTGACGTGAACTAATCCAAGATAGTAGATTTTCAACAGCATTGACATTCAATGACCGATTACCACAAAAAAAGTCGTAGAGAAGCTAATTTACATGAATGGCGATTAAAGGATGGTACGCACATTCGCATCTTCAATATAGGGAATAATAAGGCCTATGTAAACCGATAATTATTCGAGGATGAAGACAAAAGAGGTCAAAGGGTCTCCTCGGCAATCCTGATCGTCGCTTGGCGTGTCCGGCACCGAGGAAGAACAGAGATTATAAAACAAAACACAAAAGACGATCAACTAAACGCTTGCAGACGCATTGTTCCGGGGGAGTGATCGCACGATGGAGAAGCAAGCCCGGGTTTAGTCTGAAGCCGCCATGTGTTTAAACGCATCGTTGACCAGGGGGGTCACGCTGCGATGCCGCCGACCCGTGTTAGGGTGGATTAGCGGAGCCACACACACCCTTTCCGAAAGAAGAGTGGAGGTTCTTTTTCTTCGCAGGGTGGAGAATGAGCTTTAAATAGCCTCGATCGGTATTTGCTTACATGTTTACAAACCCACATCGTCTGCAAGAATGTTTGTTTGCTGTTTAAACTAGAAGGTGACTCATTGTTTTGGGCTTGTTAGCTTCTATTTTGGTTATTAGGTTAGGTTATCGTATATTTTAGTATAATTCGATGCCTGTTTTAACTTAATGGGTTGTAAGTGAATAGCTGCTGGGATGGATTGCTGATTGTTTGTAGAACTAACTCATTTAGTATCCAGAAACCGTAAATACCGTAAATGGTACAGTCACATAATTTTAACTCCCTGCTCGGGGCTTCATACATTAGTGATTCAGAATCACATACCAATGTCACACTATGAGCATTGCGTCTTATTGAAACTTATCTGGAAATTCTCCGATTCATTTGACACCGAATTTGGACATTTTAACATACAAAGTGAAATTGTAAAAATAAACGATGATTAGTTTAAATCTTAAAATAAAATTTAAGTGCTTCTAAAGTCTATAATAAATTAGAAGCAACAACATCTGCGATAAATTCTCATGGGAAATAAAATTTCAACTGTTAATGAATAATAAAGTTAAATTCAATTTAAAAAAAAAAATAAAAAATAAAAAAAATAAAAAAACTCTTTAATTTGGCTTACTTTATTGTTTAATGTCGACTTTTACGCACAATGTCAAATAAGAACGGAATCCACAACTTCAAGTTGTTTCTTGGTTCCCTTTGACCTTTGAACAGTAGTATATATATATATATATATATATATATATATATATATATATATATATATATATATATATATATATAATGCGTTTCTTCACACCAGGGTCAAATGACAGGACAAAACTTTCGGGACAGAATTTCTGAAATTCAGTTTCAGTTATTGATGAATAACAGATTGATGCTGCACTGTTGCCATCCGAAAACATCTATTGAGGTAAATATTTGGGAATTTTCTAGATTTTCATATTTGGAACAGAAAGACCCTGAAATGAAAACGCTCCGGATGTTATGAAAAGCCTTTTAACGATACCTTCCCGTCGTCACACTGTGCGAAAAAATAGCAATGCTAACTTCATATATATGTATACATTGTTATAATAACAAAACAGCTACATATTTGTTAGATAATAAATGTTTCTAATTTTAATATACTTCTGAGTAGAATACGATCACTCTTTGAATAGAACAATATTAAGTCATACTCTAGATTGGAATAGAAAGTGTACTCTTAAAAAAATATATTAAAGACTAATTAGCAATTTTTTTGCATCATACATACATGTATACATATATATCTTGCCTTGAAGTATAATACGCATTTTAATCGAAAGATTATTTATGTTTTTTGCAAGTGGACGTACTAGAACGTAACAACAACTCTAAATGAACAATTTTTATTAAGTACAATTTTTGTTAAGAAAACTTTATGAACAACTTTTAACAATGAATGACATTTTTTGAAGAATTTTTGATACAATCTTGAGATTAACAGGGATAGAAAGCCAGACTAAACATAGTGAAATTTATTAAGGTATAACGTTTATCTTGACTCAGCCATATGCAGAGAAACTGATAAGTGTGTGGCAAAATTCTTATACTTGAACAAATTTGCAAGAGACCAAGGGGAAGACCAAAAAGAAGATTTCTGGATGATGATGTGCTGAATGACCTAAAATATTTAATGATAACCAACTGGATAGGAGGAAGATTGAAGATAGAGCCGCCTAGAAAGGGATTGTGAGACAGGCTAAGGCTTATCTCGGGCTGTAAAGTCAATCAAGAAAAAGAAAGTCAAACTGGCATACAACTGGTTATCGCTCTGGGTTTTGCTTCAGCAGTTCGTGGTTTCGAATCCCACATCGGGTTTGATTGTGTGTAGTGGTCTGATATCCACTTTCAAATGTAAGTCCCTGTCTATTTAGTTGTTCCGAAAAATGATTTTCAGCAACAAATCTACCTGATAAAAATGGGTCAACAAAGTATGAACATGAAATTTAACATGACAACTTCACTGTTCCTTATCGAGAAAGGTATAATTAATTAACATGTACTACGCAGAAGCATATTAGTAATTTACTCGCCGTAAATCCTAAAAAACGTTTTAAAAAACTTCTGTGAAATTCTGTGAAATTTTTCAGTAACGTTAACTTCTTGAAAACATGAGTTCACTCGTTCATCTTTTAACCAATAATTTAACAACTAACAATTAATTTTCTTTACTGTGCAATAAAAAAAAACAGTAAATTTTATTGGTGAAATAAACTAGAAGCTTCTTGATATCATCAATAAAAAAATTAATAATTGAAATAATGAAGTTCACTAGTTCCGAAGACATTAATTATTAAGAAATAGTTTACAATATTGTAAAATAAGAGAAGTGGATTCCATTAGGTATTGTTATAGTTAACAAGAAAACAGTTTAGAAATTATTAATTATTTTCCATCGATAAAAAAAACTAACAATTGAAATTATTAAGTTCATTAGTTGTGAATGAATTAATTATTAGAAATAAAATATATAAGAGTCAAAGGAAATGATGTGAATTCCGTTCAGTGTCTTAAGTAATCAAGAAGAAAACAGCTTAGAAATTGTTAATTCCTTGCTACCACTGATAAAATAAAAAAAATCGTTTATTATGAGATAAATTAGTTGAGTTTACTAGTTTATCTCCTAATTAACGAAATTTTTAGTTATAAAAATTTTAGTTTATAATTGCTAGTAAATTGTTAGTTTCTTGTTATGATAGTATTGAATTCAATAAGAAAGCTCAAATATTAACCCTTCTTTGCATAATGGTGGAAATTTCCAGCATAACCTATAATGCCCAAAAATTATATAAGAGAATAAGTTGGTCGTGTTTGGATACCTTTTTAATGTCCATTGCATAAAAAGAAACATAGCTGTCAAAAATAAACAAGTGTCATTATCAGTGAAACGAGCTTAAAGTTGTCTCATTCCGCTGTTTGTTGTAGTTGCAATAAACGTATGATTTCGTTTATAATTTTCTTTTATTATATTAGAGTTTCTATTGCTAAAAAATTGAAAATGAGTGGAAGAAAGGTTTGTAACACGTGTTTCTGTTATTTTCCTCTTTTATTTCTATTTAGTACTAAGCTAAACTTTGGATGATGATGGAAATTTTTAGCATATTGTTTTTTGCTAAATTTATACTATAAATATATACTAAGATTTTTTTAACCATTTTTCCTTTAATTTTGAACATGAATTATATCAACTTGATTAATTTTACGAATAAAGAAAAAAATCATGCAAAGAAGGGTTAAACACTGACAGTTCAGTGACCTTATTTGTTAAAGTATATGCTTCTGCTAATTATCTAGAGAAAGTTAGAAAGTACATAATGCGATGTTAAATTTCAGATCTGGTCTCTTTTACCTCCAAAACAAAACGTTGCAATTATATGTTCATGAAAGGACTGAGTCCGTTAAATATACGATAGGTCGTGCATAAATGCATGTTAAAATGTGCCTTCAATATTATGGTATGGTTTTAACACTGAAATTGATGCTAAAAACCACCATTTATTTGATTAAATATTGTTTTTTTTTTTTTTTTAAAATTAATTTTTGAGAAAATGTTGCTTTTAAAATTAATCTTGTTTTTCTCTAACTTTAAGTGAAAATTTTAAACAATAAATGTTTCAATATTTTTTATAATTTTCTTGTGTAGGAATTTTGTGTTTTGACTGGCAATTTCAAAAGAATTATTTTAAATTAAATTTTTTCTAACCATTTTTTTTTTACGCTGTTTAGAAAACTTAATATAGAAAACATTGTCATTGCCAACAATTTTATTTAAATAAGATCCCTATAAATAAGTACCTTTTTATAAATATATATCTTTTAATATATATATTTTTTATTATTAATTTATTTACGAAGAATATTTACCTAAAAAAATATATATATATTTTAATAACAGAAAATCATGTTAATTAAATTTAATGCTTAAATTTCCATTGTGGAAAAATGACAGTATAAAACAGTTTCAGATTTATAATTTTTTTTTGTAGAATATATGATGGATTATTTTCATATGCATGAAAAAATGATAAAAGACCATTTCTTTATATATATTGTGGAACTGAATTGATGTAAAGATAACAATGTTTCACTTTTTTATATTTTAAAAAGAAATTATCCTTATTAAGTAAAGGATATTAAATAAAATTAATAACACAACTGTTCTGATTCTTTTAATGAATTTTAAAGCATGAAAAGGAATTATTGAAAATTTAATGGCTGTATATCATAAATTAAAAATGGATAAAATACAGTATTTTATTTAGGTTTTCATTTTATTTATTGATTCATTCATTTATTTATTTTAGAAATTTTTTATAACATTTGTTCTCAATAAAATACAAACCAAAAAAAAAAAATTATCAGCAATTTACTTTAAAAAAATTTTAGAAACGAATTTTTGCAGTTAAATTAAAATATAATAAAGTGATATTCATTATTACAGTTTTTAATTTTAAATATAAAATAATTGCATACTAAGGTTTTCAATAATAAAAATAATTAGAATGTGTGATTATGAAGTAATTAAGCCTTTATTACAAATCAATGAAATTATTTTGTTTTTTTTATTAGGATTTTGCATTTAAGATTAAGGAATTAAAAAAAAATTTATTTATAGATTAAGGAATTTAAATTCTATAAATCAAAATAATAATTTTGATTTGTGTAGAGATTGGACTACATTTACATATTTTCTAATATAATGCACACTAATGTCGAATATTTTCCACACAATTTTGTGATGATAAAATAATTTTCCTCAAATGGAATTTTATTGAAATGTTATTTAAGATAGAGACATGTAAATTTGTATGCAGTATATATATATTTAGAGAAATCTAATGATCCATAAAATAGAAAGTTATTCTGGATATTTAACTCTTATAACTTTGTTAAAAAGTTATAAGAGTTTTGATCTTTATTGAATGATTTTCTTTTCATCCTCTAAGAGAATCTTTCAATAAAAGAAAATTATTTGATTTTATAGACCAGCTTCTACATTTTTGAGTTCCACCTAATTCTTAAAGTGTGCCGCAAACGAAATGTTTCTAGTAAAAATAATAAAACTTTTTTTTATTACAAATAAAGTTTTGTTTAATCAAAGAAAAGCACATTGTAAAAGAAAACTTGTTTTGACAGTTAAAAACTGTTTCTATCTTCGATCACTGTGACCTTTCATACAGTAAAATATTCGCCCGATGGGAAGAAATTTCAAATGTTCCCAGTATCTAAAATTACAATTTTCTACATCTAATATTTGTGAATTCAGATTTTCAGAATAAACCAACATAAAAACGAAAAAAAGGCCCGAGACTGTTCAATGTAGAAGACGATATGAGAGTAGCATCGTCATTTTTATGGCCCAATATAAAGGAAATGATCAAAAAATATCAAGCTCAAATTACTCATTAAATGTATTATTATTATCTAACTAATCCCTTAATAGACGTACTTAACTTTTTTTACTTACTCTATTTTTTTGCTTTTTATAGTACGTAATACACATTGTTTTATTTTACATTCCAAATTATTATCATAAACTATTTTACACAGTGTATTATAGGTAAATAAAGATCTTCTAAATTTATCTTTTTCTTTGTGTGCCGCTAAATTTTGACATCTTTAAAAGTGTGCCGCTACAAAGAAAGATTGAGAATCCCTGTTATAGAGTAACACATTTATGTCACATATATGAATATTGCAGAAATAGAAACTCGAGTCATTTTTAACTAAGAAGATAAAACACACGTTTGAATATTAAACATATAAAAATTATTAATTAACTTAAAAAAATAAAATACATTGCATCGCATTATTAAAAGCCTACAAAAACATGAATGGACCAATGTGTTATCGTAGTATCATTTCATCTGATAAGATACACAATATGATGCAGTATAACCATAGGGCGATACAATCAAAATCGATGTTTTTATGTTTTATTACTATCACAACAATGAAAATTAATTTCAGGCACGCAGATCAACTATATTCCTTAATTAATAATTATTTAAAATTTTCCATATTGAAGGAAATATACATTTTTAAATACACACTCTTTCTATAATTTCTTAATCACACCATTTTTTCAAAGATTTAAAACCTAAAACTTCTCACACTAAAGTAAACAAGTAAGTAAAGAATTCTTAGTTTAGGTCAATGTGTGTGTGGAAAAAGTAATCGTTTTCATGTTTGGCAGAAAGTTCGGAATCTAATGCAGACGATATTAATACTGAAAATGGTTTTGTACGTTATTTATTTTCGGAATCTATGATCGCTTTTTTGTGGTGTAAGGCAAAGTTTGGAGAGGGTGTGCCAATGAGTGGTGTTTATTAACTGCATTCTACAAAAATCGGAAGCCAAAAATGCAATGCAATAATATTATACAGCAATTAAATATATATTGGAACGAACTAGAAATAAACTAGAATTTTTTTTTATCTAAAACATGAAGATGGAAAACACAACACGAATTTAATATTTTTAAAATGCTTTCTCCTTTTCCACCAGTTAGTTCTTAATTACTACATCATAATGGAGATATTCACACCCTAACTAGTGTGTGATGCAGTTATTATTAAACTGAGTAATTCGCCATAAGTCTAGGCTAGTTGTAAAGTAAGAAATTGCAAGAACTTATTTGTGCGTTTAATAACATTAATTTTTGTTTTTAGTTTTACTTATATAAACATAAATTTGGTTTGTTTGCTGCTGAACGAAAACTTAAGATGGCATATTCAACTTGGGAATAGAAGACAGGTAAAATAGTTCGCAAACTCGAAAGTTCGTAAAATAGAAATGTGTCAGGTCTTAAAACTGTTTTCTTTTTTACCGAACTGCTCTGTATAAATAAATTGATGTAAGGAAAAATTATTTTATATGCATTATATAAGAAACACGTAGAAAATAATATTCATTCGTAAAGACAAATTTTTACTTTCTTTTATTGATGAAAAATCAAGCAAAGTTATCAGATATTTTTCCCATTTTAGAACTATATTTATAAAAAATTTATTTTTATTGTTTTGATATAGAAAAGCATTTATTATTGTTTTTCTTAAAAAAAAAAAAAAAAAAAAAAAAATTTCTTAATCTTATCATTCTTTCATCTGCTTGTTATTCAGACGATCGCAACAAGCGCCATTTTCCTTTTGTTTCATCCCTGACGATTTTCTTTTCTTATTTTTCATTATGATCTCAGTCATCAAATCATACAACAGTTCTTACGTAGAAATTACAGCTGAGTTTATATTCAACAAGCCCTAAACTGAAATTACAGGTAGAGGTGAGTTTCTTTGTTAAATGGCATGGGTAAGCAACTCATCTTCACTTAAATTGTCAGGTTGTTGTTGCACCAGCATACTTCCCTGCACCTAGTTTAGAGTTGGGTCTACCAGAAGATGAAAGCGGTCAGGAGATACTTCGTCAAGTAGGGAACGAGCAGAAGACCCCCTAATACTTGGCCTGCCAACTCCAGGGGTGTCATTTCACTTGGAGGACATTACGACCATGACATATTTAACATGCCCCAGCCACCATGAAAGAAAAAGGTGGATCTTTTGAATCGGGAATCGAGCTCATTATCTTCCAATAACGAGAACGATCGTCGCAACCTATCAGGCCATAGCAGCCGCAGCAAAATATTGTAATATTTTATAAATAGATGACTACACTATTCTCATTGCATCATACTGAATAGAGAAGCAAAATACTCTTCTTCTTCTTCTTGAGCTTGTCAGATATGTGGCACCTCTGCATTGTTGCATTTTGTACCATGCTCCAAGCCCAATTTTTTCCTAGTTCCATTGTCTTGGGTCACCTACTTTGTTTATAAAGTCTGATAGGCCCTCAATGGAGTTTAGGTGTAACCAGTGGTGTTGTCGAGCCGGAACGCTCCGGAACGTCGTTCCGGTACTTCCTTTTTGGACAGGAACGCGTTCCGGAACTAAAGATGATTCTGATAACGAGAATTGGCTGACGTATTAAAAAAAAAATTAAAAAGAATTGCTGATCTTTTTTTCTAATTTTTGACGAATTTTTATAAGTATTATTATAAACAAGGATTTGAACCGAACCCGAACCAATACAATGTAATAATAAGATTAATAAGTACTACTGTTAGCAAAATATTCTATGCACGCTACTTAAGTCAAAGTGTCGATTAAAAAGTGTGAACATAATCCTATTTGGAATATTTTATAAAAGCCATTAGTGTTTACATGTATTGTTAAAAATATTTATGCAATATTGTTTGAGTATCTACTATGCGTATTTTATAATTTGTCTACTAATTTTTATCAAACGTTCCTATTATTGTAATAAACATTTATGTATACATATACACAAAATGGGTTTCGTAATGATTTTCGTTTCCTTTCCTTTTTATGGTATATACAGGGCCGATCCTGGCGACAGGCGAAAATTGGGAGAAATCTCCCCCCCCCGTCGTTAAATTTGGGACATGAGATCACACAGATCGGCCCTGTCTATATAATTATATATACGCGTTCCGGTAAAAAAAATTAGCACAACACCACTGGGTGTAACTCTTTAGGATATGGATTACCTAGAGTAGTGAATCTTGTAAGGAAAATACTCTTGCTGTTGTATCAGCATGTGACGGGTGGGAGTTTTCATCATTTAGAAGCAGGGACCAAGCAGAAGACCCCTTAATATTTGACATGCCATCCCCAGAGGTACCATTTCACTTAGAGGACATTTGGACCGCAGCTTATTGAATGCTCCCCAGCCGATTTTAGTGAACACGACGAATCTTCAGTTATGCCTGGACTCGAACTCACTATTTTCCGATAATGAGAGCATAACCAACCAGGCCGTCTGAATTATCAGGTTGTTTTTGACTTTCTTCAGTTACAGTAGTAATAAATAAAGCCTGCGTGTCAAAATGATCTAGATATCGTTTTTCCTATAACATCACTCCAAGTGTAGATTAATACGAGTGTTACTTCTAGAACGTCAATTTCATAGGGTGATTCCAAGTTGTGATTATTCTTTTCTATAATGCTAGTCGATATTTAACACTCGAAGCTGTTGATTATAATTTTATCGGACGACTGTAAGGTAGGAGTAGATTAGTCAGGAGGAATTACACAGCGATTGGTTAAAAAAAAAAAAGTTATCATTATTCGAAGGATTTGTGATTCTCCAATGAAAACATTAATTCAAGAATCTCAATCATAAAAAATAATAAATGAATATAAAAAAAA
>JAPDSC010131594.1:874-29827 GCA_026290005.1 Latrodectus geometricus | reverse complement strand
GATTGCAAATTATATAAATTGGTCATTATTAACTTTTACAAACGCAATCAAATGCTTCATAATTTTGGACAAATAAAAAATATAAGATTGGCATACCTAAACATTTAACATAGCTAAAAGGAAGAAATGCACTGAGACAAGTTAAAAAAAAAAAAAAAGTACAGGTAATGAGTTGAAAAAAATTAAGAATCCAAGATAATTAATTGAAAAAGAAAAATTGGATGAAAAAAATTTTGCAAACGTTGCCATGAAAAATTAAAATTTATTATTACAACACAATATAATGTATAAAATATTTTCAAAAAAATATAATTTATTTAACATGTAATTTTGACCAAACAATAAGTAATTTAAAATAATGTAAAATTTTAAATAAATGATCTTCAGAAATGCTTATATTATTAGATATCAACAAACTGTCAAGGAAATAGAAAACAGTGTCTTTTATATATTAACTTACCAGGACACCTTTTAAAGAAAGCAATTATTAATTTTCAGAAAAAGCAAACAAAAAGCTTTTTATAATAGTTTCAAAAAATATTCCATTGCAACATGTTCGTAAGACAGCACAGTAATTGTATTATAACTAAAATCAACAATTACCTAACTGCAAATTTTGTATTGGTAAATTATCCAATATAAATTAAATTTCATACCCTGTTCTTCAGAAAAATTATTTTCAACAGTGGACGGTTGACTATGACGATACTTTAAGAGATTTTCCACTTTTTTGACTAGTTCCATTATCATAGGATTTCCAATTAATTCTTTGGCAAGGCATCTGACATCTTTTTCTATAAGAGATTTTTCTGAATTAGTCATTTCAGATGATGTCATAGATACAAGTGGAGTTTCTTCAGGATATTATGTGGTTATTTCAAATGTCATTGATGTTCCTGGAGTGAGAATGAATTTTACGATAGGCAAGTTATCTGAAAAATTAATAAAATGAATTTATATGATGACACATTAAAAATAATAAAAAAGTAGAAATGAAACTATATAGCAATAAAAATTTCACAAGATAAAATTTAGTCTTAAAATATCCAGCTTTTATATATTTCTAAGTACTTAAAAAAAAAAAAAAAAAAGCTCAATTTGAAAGTTTCAGTTAAAATTCCTAAATAATAAGTTAATACATAAAAAGTGATTGATTATATGTACACTATAATAAATATAACATAGATTTTAAAAATTATAATTTATTGAACTATTTTCTAAATATACATTTATACTAAAGTTAGTTGGAAAGAAGTTATTTGCATACAAGGCCTAATTAGACTAGGATTTAGAATTTAAGATGAATTATAAACAACAATAAATATCAATCTCTGAGATGGGATATAAACCGACAAACAGTTGGACAGTTCTTTTGCTAAATGATAAACAGAAAAAATAAAATTCTTGATATATATATATATATATATATATATATATATAGTTACATATAAGTGTTTGCATAGTAAATAATTTTTATTTCTCATTTGATCAAAACAAATTTAATTAACACATGAAGTTTATCCAATTCCATTCTTTTGTAAACTCTTATGTAGTAAAAGATGAGGGAATGCTAAATTTAATGAATTTTTACACTTATTATTTCTTTTTGAAACAAATTTTTTTGCAAAAATATGTATACAAGTCACCTTAGTATTACTTGATGACACTTCTGAATGTACGCGATTCATTGCATTCCATTTGAATAATTTTACACAGTTAAATGCTCCAGCTTTTTAGGTGAATACTTTTTGTTTCATAAATATAAACAAAATTAAAAAAATAATTACATAAACTTATGCAATGAAAATAAAAGTAGAATTTACAGCAACTTTTTCCTACACATGTTTCTTTGTTTTGAAGAAAAATTCACAAAGAATTTAAAAAAATCATATCTAACTTAAATTACATGTTAAATGTAAAAACATTAAGTTTTATGGTTAAATGCAAAAAAATAAATACATTAGAAATGCTTAATTAACAGCATCTCAAAAGGATCATTTACATCATGAAATGAAATCTGATTATATAAAAAAATGTTATAAGATATTTGAAAACTTCCTTTAGTATTATCATTAAGGATTAAAATCAAGAGTTTTTTTTAAATTCATTACAATGAATTTCTGAGTGGGAAAATATTGGGAAAAATAAATTTATATTTGCTGAATATTGCAAAACCAACATTTCAAAAATCGGAAAAATAATAAATGAAGTTATTTTCTAATAAAAATTACACTTTCGAAATAGAAACACAAATGGGTATCTGATACCATAAATGTAATGTAATAATGTAATTTTTTTTTACTCCTAGCAATTACACATAGATGATATTTAAAAAAAGAACACTTTCAATTGAAGTCAGAAAAATTTCAGAGAGAGAATATCATATTCCTTATATTAATTACATTAAAGCATAAGCAAATTTAAAGGAAGTTCAATTGTTTTATATTAATTATAAAAGATATAATCATGCCAGTAAAAAGAAATATTCTTATTTTAAGTCAGCTAGACTGACATTCTGTCAAAAGTTTCACATTATTCTGTGAAACATTCTCAACTTAAACAAAGAATGTGTTTCAGTGAATAAACAGAATAGAGATTTTTTAATTAGATAGTAGTCTCATCTTCTGACAGTGATTCAAAATTACAATGCTCTTGGTGATATGTGAGTATTAAAATATGTTAACCTTAAAATACAGTCAAGGGCTTGTCTAAATCACTATATATCTATAGATAGTAAATAGTAATAAGAAATTTCTGTCCTTCTCATTAATATATTAATTAACAATGTTTATGGCACTAATCAGTCAAATGGACATAGTTAAATTAGATTATATTCATTTAAAAAAATGTTTCCTTATGGCACAACAAAAACATTTGGCACATGCATAGTAATTCACTTGAGATTTATACTTAAAGTGATTTTGAGAAGACTATAATATTTATTTACAATATAAATATTTAATAAATGGGCTTAAGGATTTGAAATTTGGACAATGTTATAACATTGTATGGATCTAAGGGTCTACAATTTTGCTCATTGACCAAATGGATATTTATCAAGTGAATCTGATGACACTAAAGGTCATCAAGTTGCAAAGAATGAAATGCATAGGACATGTTATCAGCATATCCATCAAATCCATACCACTCCAAAATCAGCAGGCAAATGTCTGAAACAAAGAACGAAAATTAGATGACTAGATTGTTTGCAGAGACTATCTAAACTATCAAATTGGAGAAGTCAGCAAAGAATAAATCATACTGGAAAACATTTATCAAAAAAGCTAGAACCCACAATAGGTTGTAGAGCCAATGATGATGATAGATATTTAATTTTACCATAAAACAATATATTAACAAAATATAATTATAAACATTTAAACTTATATTCTTGGAATTATTTGGTATATGCCATACATTTTGTAACTGTATTAATGTAAGAATATTTTCTGTTGCTAAAATATTGTTAAATTTAATCAATGATTTGTTTAATTCAAAGATTATCCTTTAAACTTATCAATAAGTGCTACCTAACAAATGTGCATTTACCAATACAAGTTCAAATAAATTTACAGATGTGCTAAATAAAGACATTTTACATAGGTATAATTAGTTTGATAAACAGTAGAATGCAATTAATCCCTTAGTGAATTTTTTACATTTAAAATTTTCCTCAGAAATTTTGATACATATATAAAGGATTCTAAATTATAAAAATTTTGAATTACATTTTTTGATACATTTCACTTTAAACCTACAGTATGAATTAAGAAATTTGACAATAAAAATATGAGTTATAATTACAGTTTAATATCTTTTACTTAACTAAAACTTTAAGTATATTAAATTATAAATGCAAAAGAAAATTGAAAATTATTGACCTCTAAATTAATAAAAATTTTTGTTTTTAAACAAGACTTAAAGTTAAAATAAAAGTTTGATAGATAACTAGTTCATAATTTAATATAATATGAAATAAGAAATTTAGGATGTATGAGAAAATATTTCCATAAGCAATCCGGTTAGTAAAAATTTTGTTACAAATATAAATTTCAATATTTGTATTAAGATTTTGTATTTTTCAGTAAAAAATTTACATTAATATATAAGCTTTTGTTTTTCATTAACAATAGAAGAAGAAAACAAATAAAGAACTTAAATATTAAAAATATATAATTACTAGAAACGCAGTAATCCATTTCGCTAGCATCATAGCTGGCCTTTAACCATTCCAATTCATCTCGGAAATTCTCCATTTATACTTGTAATTATATCTAAGCTTGATAAAACAATTGATTTTTCTCTATTTATTTGATGAAAACTTTCATTGCGTAAAGTTTCCACAACTGTTTCCAAACAAATACAATGTAAACATTTGTTTAATATTGTATTTAAGAGTGCCTTCTTGACAAACTTGGAGATTTTTGTTTGGCTATCGATTTTATTGGTGATATTTATTGGCACAGAACAATAAATTGTTCTGTTGTAACCAGAATACGATTAGAAATAAGCCAGGCTTGGTGATTAACTGTGACTACAATTTGGCGAGAATCAATGGTTAAGAAAACAAAAGGTTAAAAGTTTTAACAAACACGTTATCCTTAAATAATGAATATCAATTTCAAAAATAACAATTTAAAAATCTATCACCTAAGTCTATGGCAGTATTAATGATAAATGACGCTTACTTAACAGCAAATGTTTGGATATAATATGACGTCACAACTTTGCCATGCTTATGCAATAACTTTAATTTTGTAGTATCAGACTTATACTAACTTCTCAATTTTGATTCCAATAATCTTGCATTCAATAAATTATTTATAATTTTTTATCAAATAATATTCAAAAGTATGTAATAATTTATTTTAAATTTTTATATAAAAAATATTTGTGAATTTTTTTCAAAATTTGTTTTGGATTGCAATTAAAAGCATGTGGTAAAACGGCAACCAAAAGAGGTATTTATTGCCAAATGTGGTTATCTGCTTTTGGGGTCTACAAGCTTAGTGCTTGGTTATAGGTTAATAGGTTTGGCGAGAAAATAATGTGTTCCCTCCCACGTGTTATGCTTTGTTGTAAAACACCAAAAAATTTGACCATGTGTGTGCCGGTAAAAATAAATATTTGAAAACAATTTTTTAAAAAGCTTATTTTATACACAGATAAATTAAAATGGTGAAAGCTTGCATTAAAAATACTCAGAGTTTGGAATTTGGAGTTCCTAAAGAGAATCATGTAAAGGTAATAACTGGTTTTTTCAATACTTGCACAAAGTATTTAAACTTGTCTTTACCTGTGCCGAATCGTATTTCTGTTGGACTTATCAAATGCTGTGCTCAAATCAAATATTTCTATCTGTTAAAAATAATTGCAAAAATTGTTGTTTTTACTTATTTATTTATAAGAAATCTTAACTAGAATTGAAAAAAATTGATTTTTAATTGCTGAAGCAGTCAATATTAACTTTTATGAAGTTTTTTATTTTCCGATATTTTGTTAAACCGTTTAATTCATTTATTTTATATTATAGTAATTGTTGTTAGAGCTAAGACAAATTAAATTATTTACAGGAAATCCTAATATTTTGCCATAAAGATTTTATAGAGCTATTGTTCTGTAAAATGATATCTTTGATATTCAAAATTGGAATCACTTTGAATATCGTAATTATATATTGAAAAAAAATTAGTTTGGTAGTGGAATAAATTACTGATTAATTGAGAGTAATTTGTTAGAGAATCACTCTGAATTTCTATTGAAGTGATAAAATCACATCTTTTAAAATAAGTAAAGATGAGGAGCAAATATTTTTAATGAACAATATAATTTAAAAAATTCTATTATGTTCTCAGACAATAAAAATCTATTATTTTCCCTGACTTTGGTAAAAGATATTATACATATTACAGTAAAAATCTATTCACTCACTCTAATTATTTCATATATTAGACATATGGGATATATATGTATTAATTTTAAATAACTATAAAAAGCATAGTTTATAACTGTAATGGAGTGTGCAAGAATAGATTTGTTGTGATGTTGAAATTATAATTGTGTGAAAAATCAAAAGCTAATCAAAGTTAGTTTTTAATTTATTTTTATTTGGGAGTGGGGGGGGGATTTTGTATAAAAACAATTTTTAACTAAGAATTTATATGAGATTTCTTTTTCCTGACAAAAAAGTTGTAAATTCTGTTAAAAATGATAAACACTAAAATATTTCTGGATGATATTTTTTAAAATACAATTCTACAAAATGAAATATAGTTGTATTGCCTCATCAAAGAATATCTATGTATTTAGTCACTTTTTTCTAATTGTTTGATTAATTTTAAAAATATTGTATTATCAAGGCACTAATTCTGTATGGGAATAGTTACTATACTCAAAGGGGACTTCCTTATATTTATATCTCTTTCTAGAGTGTTTTCATACATTTTTGCAGAACTCCATTTATAATTAAAGAGCATTTTTCCCCAGCTAACTAAAGGGTTGATTTTTACTTCAAAATATCTTAATATGTTGTAAGATTTTTGATGTAAAAATGCCTTATCTGAAATTAAATGTTCGTACAATTTTCATGTTTTTTAATATCATATTTTCATATGTTTAATTTATTTATCCAAAAAAATATAAAAATTTTCTTTTCTAAATTTTATGAAATGTATTTATTTGTTGATCTTTCTAACATTTGAAGTATCTAATATTCAATTCAAGAGTTTGTGTTAATTTTGAATTTGTACTTAAATATTTGTGATTTTGGATTTCTGAATTAAAAAATTTACAAGTTCAGGGCTCGGAGTTGTCCTGATATTCCTGAAATTCCTGGTTTTTTAAAAAACGTCCTGAAATGTCCTTATTTTTCAAAATAAATCGTGGAATTCCTTAATTTTTTATTACATTCCTTTGAAAGTTTAATTTTAATTAATAATTTTATATTTTTCAGTTGTAAATTTTTCTTTCAGTGGAATATATTTTTTCTTTCAACTGCTTTCTATGCAGAAAGAAAGAGAAAAATTTCCCCCTTTTTTGTTCTCTTTCAAACCGGAAATAAGGTTGCCATTCATTCGTCTCCGCCTCGTTTTCAGCCATTGCTCACATATGTCTGAAGTCAAAAAAATTTAGGTTTGGGTTTACCATTAAATTCTATTTTGTGCCTCTACAGACAAAGTTTCTGGTTTTAGTAGTGCACAACTATTTACAATGATATCGAAATTGGGAGAATTATTGGCCTACGTTTATGCGCATGCGTGAAATGCTTATCGCGCAATTTTGAAAGATTTTGATGGGTGTTTTGAAGAATGTTTATTAGCAAGCTCAGAATTTTACTTTTTGAAAACAATTCATTTTCTTTTAAAAATGCCATGGAAAACGAAATTTTCCGACAAATGTTTGGAACTGCAAGATGGGAATAAATGCCTAATCAAGAAGACATGGTGCCGAAGTGTTGACGATGTTCATTCTGCGGAGTGCTTCGTATGCAAAAGCAAATTCAGTGTTTCAAATATGGGTTTTAGACAAGTGCTTGCGCATGCAGATGGATCAAAACACAAAGCTGTGAACTGTTACAAGAATCAAACACTATTTACTATCAAGTCATCAACTTTATCTGAATTCTCGACATCGACTGTATGTAGTAGTGAATAACAAATCATGGCTTCCCAAAACGACATCAGAGAAAAACCATTAAAACTGAAACCATTTTAGTTTTGGTGGCAATAAAAAATAATTATTCTTTTTCATCATTGAATGGATTTAGTTAACATTTACGGAGAAATTTTTGATGATTCCTTCATAGCAAAAAATCTCAAATTATCTGACAAAAAAGTCAGGTATATGATTAATTTTGGATTAGGTCCGTATTTCAAAACTCTTTTGTTTCGGGATATCGGCACTTCATATTTTGTTTTACTTTTCTATGAAACTACTACAAAATAAATAAAGAAACAGTTGGATATTTACATCTCATATTGGTCTGATAAACATGGTAAAAATGTCATTTGTTACCTCGAATCACATTTTTTAGAACATGCTGAAGCCAATAAAATTGTAAAAATTTTATTAAGTTTTATTCAAAATAATGGTTTAAATTTAGAAAAATTAATGCAGTTGTCAATGGATGGACCAAGAGTTAATTTAGCAGTTTTAAAGCAAATAAATAGTGAACTGAGTAAGCAAAGTTTACCAGTACTAATTGATTTGGGTACATGTTGCTTACACATAATCCATGGAGCACTGCGTAAGGGTATTGATAAAATTGATTGTAATATTGATGAATTTGCTATAGATATTCATCAATTTTTCAAGCTATCTCCTGCAAGAAGGGAAGATTATCATTCCTTACATTTAGAAATACTGGAAGAAACTTTAACTAGACATAGTTTCCTTCGTCATGTTGAGAGCCGTTGGTTAACTTTGGGCTCAGTTTGTGAGAGAATTGTTGAGCAATATGATGTTCTAAAGGAATATTTCATTGTTAAAGTACCTAAAGAGTCGAAATCTCCTCTTTCTGATAGACATCTTCAGATTATAAAACATTTGAAAGACCCAAGACTCTGGCATATCTGCATTTTGTTTCATTTTTTTGTAAAACTTTTGAACCTTATTCAACTTCTAATGCAAAAAATCGAACCTTTAGTACATGTGATGTACAGTAAGTTAAATGAACTTGTTCGCAGTATTATATTTAAATTTTTAAACCCAGAAGAAATCTGAAAAAAATGGAGTAAAGTTGCTACAAATTAATGTTGATTCAGGAAAAAAATGGTTAAATTTAAACAAGATTGAAGAAGGTCATGGTGCAAAAGCAATGCTGGAAGGACTCACTGATAAAACAACATTTCAACAAAAAATTAGAAGCTGCTACGTAGCAACTTCAAAGCATTTGCTTCAAAAACTTCCTATAACAAATCCTTTACTCAAAGATCTCCAGTGTTTGTCTCCTTATAATAGAAAAAAGGAAGAGTCTAGGAGTTCATGTAGCAGATTAATTCAACATATTCCTCATGTGAATAAACCTTCTTCAGATTTTGATAAGATGAATGAAGAGTGGATTCTTGACATGTGTGAAGATGTGACTTTGATTGTGAATGATCAAAATATCTGTAAATATCGGAATGCGGTTTTCAATATAAAAGATGCTGGTGGTTATGTAAAATATCCTACTCTTTCTAGAGTGGTTGAAGCATGTCTGTCGTTATTGAATGTAAATTCTCAACCAGAAAGAGGGTTTTCAACTAACAATTCTGTTGTGACAAAGGAGAGAACTTCTTTATCGGAATTAACCGTTCAAAGTTTACGGATTTGTCATGATGTTATTCGAATGCATTGCAATTCTGTTTCCTCCATTCCATATACCAAAGAAATGATGCATTATATTCAGAAATCTCATGCAGAATATGCATGATATATGGAAAAATCAAAAGATGTAACACAATTAGAGAAGAAAAGAAAGGATGAGGAAGATGTAGAAGTTACTAGTGAAAAAAAAGTTTAAACAATCGCACCTATTAGAAAATAATTAATGAACTTGAGGAAAAAAAGAAAAATTTGCTTGATAATCAGTGTGTAGCTCAAAAACTTTTGGATGATGCAACTAAAAAAATAGCATGTGCTATCAGTGATGATAATATGAGTGATGTGAAAGTTGGACAAATGATGCTGTCTGCTGCTAATGCAGAAATTGCATCTGTGAATGATAAATTAAAAAAGTGCAAATTATTAAAAAAGTGCAAATTAAATAATTGGAATTAAATGCTAATGCATCCAGTTCAAAATGAACATTATTCAATGATACATAAATTAACTGTTAATTTAAAGCATTTATCATGTAACTTATTAATTTTCAGAAAATGTTCAGTATAAAAAGTTTAAATTTCTGTATTATTTTTCATATTGTTGTTTTAAAAATTAAAAAACTCAGAATTTATTAAATAGTTTATTCCTTTCTAAAATGTGTTTTATGCATAAAACAGAAATTAATAAGTAAAAGTAACATTGTTTTTCTTTAATTATTGAAATATGTCCTGAAAAATGTCCTGATATTTCTTGAAAATAGTGTCCTGAAAAAAAAAATTCTGTACTCCGACCCCTGCAAGTTTCTATGTTGAATTAGACCAAATATGCAAAAAGTAATTAGAATGAAAATAGATTCAAGAATGCCTTGCATTAAAATGTACTCTTTGCGTGAAACATGTTAGTGAAAGTATTGTATTCAAAAACAAAATTATATTATGAGAAAATTATGAAGAAATTTAATATATCTTTTTGAAAGATAAGATGAATTTCAGCTGTTTATATTTTCTTATTTAAACTGTTTCCAAATGAAAATCAAAAAAATATTAATAAATTAGTGTATATTTTAACTAACATCTCAAATTTAAGTATGTGAAATATAATTTGCTTAAATAATATTTATTTTATTATTTAACAAAATCATGTTTCACATATTTAAATTTGAAAAAAAAAATTAAAAGCAAGCCATGTTTAGGCATTTTAGTTAATTTCTGATGGACCCAAATTCAATTAAATTTTTTTTATTCATAAATTTTCCTCATTCCACTCAATCCTTCTCAAGCATACATTACGCAACCTTTGCTCATCTCCTGACCGACATGGTCATATTGTAACAGTGTCTATATATAACTCATATTATAATTTACTTTTCCTAAAAAAAATTGTTATTGTGCTTATAAGCAATTATATAGTAATTAATACACTCAACTAACTACACTATACACTTATTATTCTCCAGGCTTGTGGTATGAGTGCAAAAAGTATTTTCTCAGTATGGTAAGTTGAATAGTCTGCGCTCTTGTCTTCAGTACATGTGGATTTGATTCTTGCCTAGGTAATGACTGTTTGCAGTTTTTTAGAGTCCACTTTGAGCTATAGATCCTGGTCAAATTACCTTTTGTAAGCCAAAAGTGAACTTAAAGATTATCTATTCTAATCTCTGAAGTGAAAATTTTTTTATATTGCAATAAAATATTTTTGAATCTCTAATTTACAAAATGGCTTTATAAGTAAACAATATTATTAAGTTTGTTTTACCCTGAAAAATTCTTATTTAAATTGGAAAGAAAGGTAAATAATTTTTAACAGACATTTAAATAGAACCAAAGACTGCAAATCAATCAACTATTTCAACTGATTAATATTATATAATCACTTTTAATTTATTATAAATGAATAATATTAAAGTTTATAAAAATACTGTTTTATGGAATCCTTTCTGTAAATTTTATTTTGGAATGATTGCTAGAAAAAAATTAATTATTAAAAAATTGCTTTATTTTATTTATGCTATAATTTGTAGGGGGACACTTTTTGTAAGGCATATGTTTGAATAAACTAAATATTAAAATATATGTTTAGGTATTAAAACCAATCCTCGTTTTATTTCTCTGGCTTTCAGCTTTACTATTGTTGGGTTTGATACCCACATAGGGCATGTTGGCGCAAGCGTAGAAACCCGAAGCGCCCTCTATGTAGATGAGAGCATTCCGCCTCTGACCACGGATGAGAATGGAGCTTGACTGACTGTCAGCTTATTACTTATACACTACTTGTTATTTGCTATTTTTACTTGTTATTGTTTTATATAATAAAATTAATAAAAATCTATACACGAGGTCCGTCAGTACTTTAAACAACTTACAAAACCAAAAACGTTTTGAAATTATGGACTAACATAAAATTTTTTATTCGTCTTGCTTGGAAAAAACCGCACTATGGATATATTGTTATGACAAAAATCTTTGCTCAAAGCAAGAATTACTCAAATAGAAAATGAAGTTAAATCAGACAACCTTTCTAAAACTGATGTGGAAGTGAAACTAAAAACAGTAGACTCGCTACAAAACAAATTGGAAACATTACGTGATAAATTTTTGGAACTTGAGGAAGTAACTTCGAAAGATTTTGAAGTAAAATTAAATGATATTGAAGGACAATTTGAAAAAATTGAGGTAAGCCATAGAAAATTACTTATTTTAGAAAATGAAAGTACTATAAATTCTTATGAAAATAATTCAAATACTGCTTCTAATGACCTTGTTATAATGAAACCTTGAATACCACCTTTAGTTCTTCCCGTTTTTTACGGACGTTGTGAAGAATTCTCTACTTTTAAAAATCAATTTGATGATTTAATAACAAATAATGAATCTTTAACAAATTCTCAAAAATTATACTATTTTAGATCAGCGTTAAAAGGAGATGCTAAACAATTAGAAAGTATATCTGAAACCTTTGATTCTCTAATGGCAGCTTTAACAGAACGATATGAAAATAAACGTTTGCTTGTGGATTTTCATGTTCGTTCAATCATGAAGATAGATAAAATTCAATATGAATCAGCTAAAGAATTAAGTTCTTTAACCGATAACATAAATAAAATATTAAGGTCCTTAAAAACATTAGGATTTGAACTAGATGTGCTTTCAGAGATAATGTTGACTAATATTGTTCTAGATAGTCTTGATAAAGAAACTAGACGAAATTTCGAACTTTCTTTATTAACTACGGAAGTTCCCAAATTTAACTAACTGATTATTTATTTAGAAAAAAGAAGTATAATGTTAGAAAACCTCTCTCGGAGCAGTAAGAATAAATTTAATATTAGACGTTGCACTAATCCGAACAGAAATAAAACTTTAGTTTCAAAAAATGAAGAAAATAAAATAAAATGTTCTGTATGTAATTCGGAATTCTTTCATCCAATATTTAAGTGTCAAAAATTTCTTAAAATGACAATAAATAAAAGAAAGCAATTTGTTAAAGATAATATTGGCACCCGATGTTTAAAATATCATAAAAAAGGACAATGTAATTCTAACTATGCATGTCCATTTGGAAAAAATACACACTCGTTTATTATGCAGTGAACAGAAATCAGTTGACCTTGACCCAAATAAGAATACCATTTCGTTCACTGGAAGGAAAAATGAGAATTCGGATTTTGCAGAAAGCAACAAGTCGATGGTTTCTCATCTCCCACTTGAAAATGTAAGCAATAATAAATCTGTCCTCTTAGCATCTGCTGTTATTCATTTTAGAAGGGCAGATGGCAGGTTCATAAAAACGAGGTGTTTATTAGATAGTTGTAGCAGTATATGCGCTATGACTCACGAATTGGCCGACGCCTTAGGAATAAAAGAGAAAAAAATAAATACTTCAGTGAATATGTTGAATGGTTCTGTTCAAAATATAAAAAACAAATTGAAGACTACTATTTCTAACTATTCGAATTCCTTTGAAGAGGAAGTGGAATTTCTTATCGTAAAAAATATAACTGGATTAACACCTTGTACAAATTTAGATATTTCAAGTATTGAACTCCCAGAATTTATACAATTAGCAGACTTGACATTTTACGTCCGGGTAAAATATATGCATTGATAAATGCAGCTTTATTTTTTAAAATGATATTACCTGAGAATTATCACATTAATGAAAATTTAATTTTACAAAACTCAAAATTCGCATGGATAGTAAGCGGTAAATTAAACGAAATTCAACCATGCAACAAAAATATTTGTAATTTAGTTAATGAGTTTCAATCAATAGAAGATAATATTAAACAATTTTTTGCTCTTGAATCCTTGGGAATAAAAGATGACCCCATTACACGTGATAAAGATAATGCAATGGAAATTTACAAAAAAACAGTTTGTTTTGAAGATGATCGTTATGTAGTTAAATTTCCATGGAGGAAAGATTGAAAAGAATTACACAACAATTATCCTGTAGCTAAACGATGTCTTTTTAACTTAATAAAGAAGCTTAATAGTAAACCAGAGCTGTATTTACAATATAAAGAGATTATTGAGGAATATTTACCATTGGGTATCATCGAAAGGGTTGAAGAAAAAAGTGAGCCTCTCGATCGACCAAGTTACTACTTACCTCACACAGCTATAATAAAAGAAGAAAGTTTTACCACTAAAACTAGAATAGTGTTTGATGCAATTCACATCTAAACAATAGGCTTTCTCTAAATGAATGTTTATGCACAGGACTTAACTAACAATTCAAGTAAATTTGGATTTAAGTTCAGACTATCGAAAATAGCCGTCGTAGCTGACATAGAAAAGGCATTTCTTCAAATAGCTATTGCAGAAGATCAAAAGGATGCAATTCGCTTCTTGTGGTTCGAAAAACAACTGACTGATTGTCAACCAAATATCCAAGTTTATCGTTTCAAGGGTGTAATTTTTGGACTGAATGCAAGTCCATTTTTACTTTCTGCTACAATAAAACACCATATTTCACAGTTTACTGAAAAATATTTTGAGACTGTTCAACTACTTGACAAATGCTTCTACGTAGACGATTTAATTGCTGGTGGAGATAACATTGAAGAAACTTTAAATTTCTCTCATCAAGCAAAAGAAATCATGGGCGTTGCTAAAATGTCACTCAGGAAATGGTTATCCAACAAAAAAGAACTATATGAACATTGGAAAAGAGAACATTTTGATTTACATCCATTAATTTCAACTGATCATGTGACAACTGACTCTACCAAAGTGCTCGGAATAGACTGGAATTTTGTATTAGACTCATTTTTCATACAAAATTTTCCAAATATGAGTATCTCGGATAAACCAACCAACCAACTAAAGGAATTATCCTGAAAACTGTTGGAAAATTCTTCGATCCTCTTGGACTTATTACTCCTTTCACCATTCGTGCAAAATGCTTGTTACAGACACTATGGCAACTGAAGCTACCTTGGGATAATGCCTTACTAGCCGAGGTTGAAAAGCTATGGTTGCAGTGGTGCTCTGAGATTCCTCATCTGAAACAGATTCAATTTCCAAGATTGGTCCTGGACACTACTAAAGATTGTGATGATGTCACCGAAATTCATGCTTTCTGTGATGCCAGCCAAAAGGCATATGGAGCTGCAGTCTACCTGAGGATAAAGTCACAAGACAAGACATCCGTGAACCTGATAATATCAAAATGCAGAGTTGCTCCAATCAGAAAGGTAACCCTTCCCAGATTAGAGCTCTTAGGAGCTTTATTTATTAGCTGCTCGCCAAACGAGTAAAATTAAGACTTTAATTGACTCTAAACAAAAAAGTAAAATTTTTCTTTGGACCGATTCAAAAATTGTTTTGTACTGGATAAAGGGATCTGGCAAACGCTGGAAAATCTTTGTTCAAAATAGAGTAAATGAAATCTTAACTATTACAGATCCTTGCTCTTGGTATCACTGCCTGGGCCAGGAAAATCCTGCAGATTGTCTTTCACGAGGTTGTAACATTGAAATTTTATTAAATAATTCTTTATGGTGGAATGGTCCAGAATTTTTAAAATCCATTGATAATATAAAAATTGATGAAATACCTTTCGTAAATGAAGAAGATTATATTACTGAACTTAAGAATCTCAATAATGTTAACTTAAACTTAACTTCTAAAAATCACGAAACAATTTTTTCTTATATGTTAACTGTTGTTAGTAATTATTATACTTTATTACATATTCTTATTTTGTTCTTAGATTTATTGAGAATTGTAAATATCCAGGTAAAATTACAGGTTTCTTAAAATCTAAGGAAATAAAAACAGCAGAATTTTATCTGATAAGAAATGTACAAAATTCAGAGTTTGCTTTAGAATTAGATTCCTTGAAAAAGATTGGTATGGTATCCCACAAAAGCAAATGTGTTTCCTTGCATCCCTTCATAGATAATCAGGGTTTACTTAGAGTTGGAGGTCGTTTACTACATTCTAATGTAGCTTACTCAAGTAAGTATCCCATATTGCTACCTTCTAAGCATAAATTAACATCTTTAATTATTGAATATTATCATAAAAAATACTTACATGATGCTGCTCAGGCTCTCTTGTATCACACACGTCAAAAATACTGGCCACTAAATGGCAGAAATATGTGTAGGATGATAGTACACAAATGTATTACATGTGTTAAATGCAATCCTAAACCAATTGAGCAATTGATGGGGGATTTACCTGCTGAAAGAATTAAACCAGACTATCGCTTTAATACAGTTGGAATCGATCTGTGTGGACCCTTTTATAATAAAAATAAATGTCAAAGAAAAGGGCCATTACATAAGACTTATATTTCCATTTTTGTCTGCCTAGTTACTAAGGCATTACATTTGGAAATAGTCACAGATTTGACATCAGAATCAATGATTTCTTGTTTAAAAAGATTCATTTCTCGTAGAGGAAAATGCTGTTTAATAATTTCGGACAATACTTCTAATTTCATTGGAGCAAATAAAGAAATCAAAAAATGGTATAGGCTATTTGAGGCACACGAAAGCGTTAAGAAATATTTATGTGAAGAAGAAATTGAATAGAAACACATTCCACCTAGAGCTCTTAATTTTGGATGTCTATGGGAAGGGGCTGTAAAAATTTTAAATATCATTTTAAGAGGGTAGCAAGTAAAGCTAACCATACCTATGAAGAATTACTTACAATTATGGTACAGGTAGAAGGAATGCTGAACTCACGTTCTTTGACTCCCCTTTCTTCAGATATCAATGAACTAGGTGTACTGACACCAGCTCATTTTCTTATTGGTCGACCTATTACAGCACTAGTTGAGCCAATATACAAATGAAACCCATCTAAATAGATGGGAAAGAACTGTAAAGGCAACGCAATCAATTTGAAAACACTGGAGTCTTAGTTATTTAAATAATTTGCAACAACAAAATAAATGGGTTTTTGGAAAGGAAAATATTAAATTAGGAGATATGGTTCTAGTTAAAGAAGAGAATATGCCGACAAATAAATGGTATATGGGTAGAATAGTTAATATATACCCTGGAAAAGATGGGAAGGTAAGGGTAGTTGATGTGAAAATGCAATCTGGTATTTTTAAAAGAAGTGTTTCCAAACTGTGCCCATTACATATTGATGCATAAAATTGTGAAATTTCTGTAACTTTTTTCAAATATTTTATTAAAATTGATAGTTTTACAGATTGTATGTTAACAATATTCTCATGAAAATGTTTTTGCTCGTTCTTTTTTCTACTATGCTTCTCAAAGGGTTTATTATTATATACACCTTGTATAGAACTGCTTGCAAGGCAAGGTGGGGCGAGATGTTGGCGCAAGCGTAGAAACCCGAAGCGCCTTCTATGTAGGTGAGAGCATTCCGCCTCTGACCACGGATGAGAATGGAGCTTGACTGGCTGTCTGCTTATTACTTATACACTACTTGTTATTGGCTACTTTTACTTGTTATTGTTTTATATAATAAAATTAATAAAAATCTACACAAGGTTCGTCAGTACTTTAAAAACTTGCAAAACCAAAAACGTTTTGAATTTATGGACTAACAGGGCACAAGATATTTTTGAGTGGGGATCCACTTTGAATCATATCAGAGTCGAATTTCCTTGTATGTAAAAGTGGTTGATAATCAAATCTTTAATTTTATCCCATGGTCAACCACGGATTTTGTTCTTTAACTCCATATTTTAATAGTAAATTACACAATGAGTGTTGTGAAAATGAAATCTGTTATCATATGAATTCTAAAATTTGATAATTTTATTATCAATTGAATTAATTTTTTTCCTAATGTTTTGAGGTTTCATATGTATTAAAAGTTTTTTACATTTATATTGATATACTTATTTTTTTATTGAAAATTATTTGTAAAATGTATTATTTTCTTTTATAAATTGCAATATTGTGTGTTAGTATTTTAAATATTTCATCAAGTCTTTTTCCTAAATATCCTGGAAATATTTTGCAAAAATTGTTGATTTTGATATTTTTTTGCTAACATATTGCTTTATATATTTTTAATTTATTGTGGTTGATGATAAACATATACTGATTAATAATATTTTCTTTCTACTTTTATAGTCTGTGCAAGATATTAGTCGGGCACATGTGGAATCCTTCAACTATATGTTAAAATATGGTCTAATAAAGATGGTTCAGGTTGTCTTTTTTATTCTTTTACTTTATATTAAAAGTGTTACATTTTTGTGTAAAGTTAAAATAAAAACCCAGATTTCTTTGGAAATAACTACACATTTGATTCATACAGATTTAAAGGAAAAAACATTCATATTAATAAATCAGATTTTTTTAATGTATTTAAAAAATTCAATTTTGCTATTTGAAATTTAGAATTCATCATTTGCAATTTAATAAAAATTTTATTTTTATTACTTAAATAGAAGATATTTTCTTGTATAATTGTATTAAGATTTTGTGTAAACATAACAAAATATTTTTATATTTAAATATTACAAGTTTTGTTTTCAGCAATAGAGTAAAAAATCAGCACATTTTGGAAAATATGAAACAACCTATCTTTAAATTTTTCATTTATAATGTTTCTTAAAAGCTAAATTTATATTTTGAGAATTCTTTTAATGTATTTTATTTTTGAAATCCATAATTATCTTAGTTCAAGCAATATAGAATCTGTTAAGAGCATTTATAAATAGTTCAACTATTTATAAATGCTCTTAACATTTTTTAGCATATTATTTTACTTTTCAGTTTGACACATATTTAAGTGTAATTTGATGTTATCAGGGCCGGCGCTAGGGGTGGGCAAGCCGGGCCCCTGCCCGGGGCGGCAACCTTAGGGGGAGGCAAATTGGCCCTAAAATTAAATTTCTAAAACTTTTAAACATTTTCTCTTTCTAAAATAATTGAGTTTTGACCCATGATATACTAAACTTTTTTGTTTAAAATGAATCATATTTTTATGCATTAAGATATTTGGAATCAAACCCCTAACACCCTGTATATATACAGGGTGTTTCTTAACATTCAGCAAAAATTTGTTTCGCAGATACAGGGCGAACAAAATTTTTGACAATATAACAACATTTTACCAAAAATTATAGGTAAAGTTTTTTAATCTACAAGAACTGTTGAAAATAATGACTTCCAGCTAGAAGAAGAATGCAAGAAATTTAATGATTTTAAAATTTATAAATGGATTTGACGAAAACTATGTTCGCCCTGTATCTTCGAAACAAAGCGGGTTCACAAAAATTATCAAAGGACAAAATATTCTTAGAATAGTCCAGGGAACAAACCCTTGAATTTTTGGCGTATGTTTAATAAACACCCTGTATATATTAATAATGTATGAACTTTTAACTATTTGAAATGTCAAAATATTTGAAATGCAAGAAAACTCACAAGCATAAGAAATTCTCTCTTAAAAATAGCTTAAAACTTAAAGAAATAATTTTATTATAATATAATCAAAGGGACACAATAATAGAATTTTTAACCATGTGTCTTAATTTGTGGAAACATGTATAAAAACTTCAACATTGCTGATGATTGCAATTTTTTTACTCGTTTTATTTTACTATTAATCGTGGTAAGGGTTTAGGTTATCTCTTTTAATTTTTGCTATAAAGGGGCGGCATTTTACCTCTTTGCCCGGGGGGGCGAAGCTGCTAGCGCCAGCCCTGGTGTTATTTATAAGTATCTTATGCAGATGTTGTCAAGCGTGTATGTGTATGTGATGACATGGAGAAACTCATTAATGTTAAGATAAGGTTCTAAAATATCAATAATGTAATTTAAAAAAAAAAAGAAATGAGAATTGTCAGACAAATTGATAATGAATAGAAATGTTGAAAATTAAAGTTTGTTCCAAGCCTGGTATTGTCAGAATGTTTTGACAATGAATTATTTGCTCTCACTGTTAAGTTGCAAACTTCAAATGTGTTGTGTCGTAAATAGCTTGACTTGAATGATTTACAACAGAATGTGTTGCAGTAACAGAAATGTTAGTAAATAATATAGGAAAAAGTAATATAGTTGAAGAAAGTTTTTTCATAGTTTGATATTTCAAAGCATTGAGCTACATAAAAAGCGCACAAAGATAAATAAAATTTTTCATTGAGTGATAGTGGCTATAATTGAGTAGGCTTCTTATATTTTATAATCCATAATTTCCATAGCTTTTTATAATTATATACAATTATTAATAATAATTCTTTAAGTATAATTATCATTTTAAATCAAGCAGGTAGTCAAAAATATTGAAAATTTTAAGCCATACAATCTACTTGCATCTCTACACACTTTTTTTTTCTTTCATTACATGTGACTTTTTAAAATCTGGAAATAAAATGAAAGTTAATTTTCAAAATATTAATTGAAGAAATTGAAACCTATATGTATTGTAATTAGATGTGATACCTAATACTTAAATCAATCTTGTAATTAAATCTGCACATACTACACTCTTCAGATATTGAAAATTAGATAAATGAATTTCAATTTTATTTTTCTAAATTAGGAAAACTTATGAAGTATAAATAATTAACAAATTTCATTAAGAAATTTTTTATAAAAAATTATTCAATTTTATTAAATTTGTTAAAGCTGAAAATTTATTATTTTTGAACAAACTAATAAAACATTTTAATTGTGAATTAGTCAGAAAACAGAATTTAATTATTTTTCTCATTTTAAATAATTTATAATTACTTTTAAAAAAAAGATATAGGTAAATTATTTTTGATTTATGTAAGTTGTGTTAAATCTATTTGGATAAATTGATGCTCATATGAAATGTAATTTATTCACAATGTTAAATACCCATAAAAAATTTTTTTTATTTAAATTAAGTAATTGGTAGCCATCATAATGTATTACTAGTTATTTTACATTTTTCTTATACATATAAGGTAATATATATTTCTTATATAAATAAAGTAAATTTTTCTTACACACATAAAAATTTGTCTATACACTAAGAAATACATGTGACTAAGCTAAGACACTAAGAAATACTAAGACTTTTTATTCTGAAATTGCATTTTATTTACATTCTTTTAAGATAAAATTTAAAAATTTGTTATCATTTCTTCTGAAAGAGAATGCAAAAATATTACTATGAAATGAGTTTCCTTTGCATTTAAAGTGGATTTTTTCTTTCATGCAGGTAAGGGAACTAAGATTGTGGAATTCAGTTCACTGAGACTAGGAATTTGTGTAAATCATGTTCATTATCAGAATTGTGTTCCAAAAGTAATTTAACCTCTTCGTGATGGGCGAATCGTTTATGCATTTCGTACGGACGCATGTGGGGCCCCGGGCAATTCACCTGTGCATTCCTGAAGAACTAACCTAGTGGGCGGGCAGTACAGATGTGCATTTTAAGCTGAAACAATTTTTAATAGCCACTAGATTGCAAACTGTGTCCATTACATTTAAACTGAACATACTTTTAGTATTCTGACCTTCAGATTGTTCATATTCTGGCTGTTTTTTTTTATTTTGCTTGTCAGCTGTGGTTGGGGAGGGGGGAAATCGTGATGTAAACACAGCTCGTCTCTTTAACTTTCCACGTGATATAAACATTCTTGCTTCTGATAACTCTCCGAACACTTTTATTTTGTTTGTTTTTGTGACTATGTGGGGTCTTTTAGGATTTTAGCATCAGTTTTGTTACAGTTTGTACTGCTTTCGGATATATTTTACACACTTCTCTTGTTATTTCGGAAAGCCTTGACTCTATATTATTATGGCGAGGAAGTGTTATTTTTCAGAGGATGAATATACTCGTATAATAAATGAACCAACTAGCAATATAGATGAAAGTGATGATTTATTTGCTAAAGAGTTAGTGATATTTCTAACAATTCTGACATGGACATTTGCAACATTTAGGAATTTGGGTTTCTCTTTGCTTCGAGATTTTCCACACTCAGTCCTTATTTTAAATTTTATTATTTCTTTTTGTAAATAGCCCTTGTCATATATTTTTTATTAATGTGAAAGTATATTAATGTGTTTTGTCAATTAAAATTTTAGAGTAACTGGAATAGCAATTTCAAAAATTATTTCTCAAGGTAAACAAACTTTTTTTATGTATTTTCTTATAAATTGAAGAAAAAACATTATTAAAGTCTAGTTTTAATATTATAAGACAGATTACGCTATAATCTAAAATACTACCAAAAATAACCGTGGTAGGACTTAAAAACAATTATTTGCGATTTTTTTTTCTAAACTTAGGCCAAGTGGAGCAAAACCCTCATCCTGTAGCATAATTCCTTTCACTTCCACTTCATCCTAAGTGTCATTTTAAACAAAGGCACTCCGCCGTGAAAAGGTTAAGCATTAGACTATAGCAAACTCGAATAAAGAATTAATTTCTTTTTAGTCAGCCCAGTAGATTTTTCATTAACTTATTATTTTGAATTAACAAAGTAATCAACTTAGTATTTTCTTTGTAATTTGATTCAAAACAATAAAATAAAGTTAAATAGCAGTATTCTATTTAATTCTGCATTCAATAGATCGCTAAATAGCAATTTCTTATGAGAGATTATTTTCACTCTCTTTCAAGAAATTGTAAGTGTAATAAAACATTTCAAATGTTATATTGATTAATGAAAATAAAATAAGACATTTTTGTAAAAGTATGCTGAAATTTATTCACAGCTTTAATATACATGATTCACACTAACTTACACATAATTGCTCTTATTTTTTATCTTCTGGGTTTTTGTGTAAATTAGAAAATATTTCAAGTGCTTATTGATTTCATTAAAATATTGAATTTGTTGCAATTGAATCAAAAACAAAAATGGTAATTCAACAGGACTTGAAGAAAACTATCAGTTTTTTTTTCTTTAATACTCATTACAGATAAAATGTGATTTATTTTATGCACATAGGTTATGAATTTTGTTTTATATATTTTTGAAATTTTTTATGATTATTATTTCATCTATAAAATAAAATTTTCATTTTAGAATTTACAACCACTAGAAATGCTTTTACCAAATGGTGATCATTTAAAAGTAGAACTGATGGTATGTTATTATTAAGTTCCTTATTGTATTTTTTTAAGAATGCTAGGAAAATTAATGCCAAATATTTTAATTGAATTTCAGTCTTATAACTAATTTCAAAATTGTATGTTGTCAACATTTCTAAATTAGTGACAAAAATTAAATTACTTGAAATTTCTGCAGTACATGTTTTAAATTTATAACTACACATTTTTTTATTCCTAGAAAAATAATTGTTTTTAGATTTAAAAAAAAAAGTTATAAACAAAATTAATTTAAAATTAAATGAACAAAATTAATTATGATGGAAATGTCCATCATCGTGCAAATTTGCATGTTAGGCTGAATACAAAGTAAGTAAAAAATAAGAGGAGGTTCCATATATAGCAGTTCCATATATATCTGTTTCTTCATCCTCATTTTCGTACAACAATCTTATAAGTTCGTCCGCATTGCTGTACTCGTCATAATTTATTTCATCAAGGATATCTTCTAGCCTTGATGGCTAAATGATTTCTTAATTCAAGTAATTTTCAATGTTTACCTTTCTAAATTTCTCTTCGAAAATAATAAATTAAGCATAGTAAAATACATCTTCATTATGCGTTACCTATGAAACAACTGCATAATAATATAAATTTCTGTCACAAGATTTTGGAAACATTATTTGGAGCATATTACAAAAATACATAAAAAAAAAAACTTTTTCCCATTCATTATTGATTTTATCAGCTATAATCTCAGCTTAATTATAAAAATATTTAAAAAATTGCACATTTCTTCCAACCATTACAAATAACAAAATGACAAGTTCCAAACCTCTTAAATAATTGTAAAATTTGATTTTTTTTTTTTTAAATTTAATAATTAGGAAAAAAGTTGTCCTGAACAACCAATTTACAGTACACCTGTTTTGAGAAAATTTTGTTTACACTAAAGCTTATGACAGAAATTTTCATAATCTTGCAGAGAAAAATTAGAACCCTTTAGAATATCACTGAAAATGCATTTTTAAACATTAAGATAAATTTAAAAGCAAATTTTGGATATTGTTATCTAATATTGGATATCTTGTAAGTAGTTAAACAAAATGATGTACCTATATAGAATGGATGAAATCTAAAGAACCAGATATTGTTAGTTATAAAGGCTAGCCTTATTTTAGATGGTCAGGACACATTTTTAGATACAATGACTATCCCCTACAAAATTAATGACTTTTAAAAGTTGAGAATACACCAAAAAGTGGAAGGTTATCCATCAGGTGGGTTGATTATTTTGAGAGATCTTGGGGCTCTGTGAGTCAATCAATGGGAATCTATTGCTCTAAATAGTCATATGGAAGTGACTGTTTCCAACAGCTTCTGCTTGTAACAGACTGTAATACAGTTGAAGAATTATTATACAATATATTGAATGCAGGAAAAAGAATGAACAAATTTAATATACAAATTTGCAACATTTAAAGTATTAAAAAAAATAAACCAAAAAGAAAAATTTCATTTGGGGAAAAATGATAGATACTGAAAGTGTTCATTTAAAGTGCTATTTTATACAGTTTCATTTGCTTGTAATAAGATCTGCTATGAATTTGATTTTTTTTTTCCTATAAAGCTGTTTTAAATTACAAATATTTGTGATTTTCATGAAAATAATATTTTTTATTTGCAGAAAAGATTTTATTATCTTTTATAATGTTAAATATGATAATTTTGACACGAGTATACAGGTTTTGTCATTAGTTATTCTATTAAGAAAAATGTATTATTTGATACAAAAATTGTAAAGATTTATGGATTAAATGAGATGCATTATTTTTTTATTCAATTTTTTATAATGTAATTTTGCAAAATGGTTGTAATTTAATTTACTTAATATTTTCAATATAATTTATATTTTAGGGTTGTAAAATAGGAACACCCTGTATAAAGCGTAATACAGTTGCCAGAACTTATAAAGTTTATCCAGCTGAGGTAAATGACTCAATATAAATTTTTATTTGGTCTTAATATTTTTCAATTTTACTGCTTGAATCATGATTTTAATCATTGTATCTTTTTAAAATTATAATTTAAATGAAAATAAATGTATTTGTCATAGTATATATTTACAATAAATTTGAACATAAATTTATTATGAAGTCAAAATTTTGTTAAACATTTTGTATTTACATTCATAAAAGTACCATGTTTATAAATAATAGTATATGGAGCATTCAGTATACTATTTAATTTTTTATGCATGTCAGAAAAGTATTTTTTTCTAATTTATATATGACAGAGACTTCATTGAATAAATGAATAATTTCTCTTTTAAAAGTTATTCCATTAGACACTTCAAAATTTATGTTCTAAAAATGTTTTACTTACAAATTTTAATATTAGCTTTAGTGCTCATATTTTGCTTCTTATGAAAAACAGTAAATTTGTCCCATGGTTTCATTTTAGTGTCGATCTAGACGTGTAACTTATAAGGCTCCTTGCACCATATCTGTTGCTTCGAGTTTGAATGGTAAAATGCAAGAAATTGTCGAAAAATCTGTTGGAGAAGTACCTATAATGGTGCAGGTAAATATTAATTTCTTTATAGCCAACTTGTATAATATCCAATCATTTTTCTTAATTTAAAAAGTTAGTGCAATTTCTCTTTTTCTAAATATGATTGTGAATGTTTTTTAAAAGAATTTTTTAAAGGAAGTTATTTATAATTTGTATTACCTATTTGATTTTGAAATATGTTTTAAAGGCGGACCAAATAATAACCAATGAGGGAATTTTAAATATGCTGATATATTTTTCATTGACATATACCATTTTCTTCAGCAGGAATACATATACTTTTGACCAAGTTATCAATATACTTTAATTTGTTGAAATGTAACTGCATATTTAAAAAAAAAATTAATGCACTTACTGATTTTAGGAATATGTGCATTATAACAGTATAACTTAATTCTTTTACTTTCATGATAATTAGTTATTTACTTTTTTTAATATATTAGAAATACTTAAAAATATGTTTAAAGTTGTGTATCTTTTGAAATTCTTTTGCTTGTCTTATATTCATAAGTGAATAGTAAGAATGAGAATGAATTTGAATTCTCATAACTTATTTATAAGACATGATATATCATTAATGTATAAACTATAAACACAATATCATTACTAAATTTCAAACATTTATTAAAAACACAATTTTACAGTTAATTTTAAGGGCCACTAATATAACTGTAAAATTTAAATTTAATTGGCCTTAAAATTAACTGTAAAATTTTTAACATACATTTTAAGAAATTGATGTTTATGTATTGCAATTATATATATTATTCATTTATTTTATTATTTCAGTCAGAAGCTTGTAATCTTAATAAACTGAGCCCAAAGCAACTAGTAGCTGTTGGTGAAGAAGAAAATGTATGCATCTTATTTTGTATTTAAATTATTTTAATCATTTGTAAATTAAATTACTCCCATCTCTCATCCTATTTATTAAAATTCAGATTATGTGTTTGCATCATTTATTGTTTAGTTAAATGAGCATATCTTTTTTTATATTTGATAAAGAAAATATCTGGGTATCAGTAATAAAGTTGATAAATATTATACTTTTTAGACTTACAATAATGTTTATTTAGTAAATTTCATAAAGAAAGGAATATTTTGTGAAAAAAATGTTTTAAAGAGGTTAAGGTGTTTTCAAATATAATTATTTAATGTTATTCAAATAATTTCAAGCTTGGCAATTTATTGTCATGTAAATAAATTAAAGATAAAATGTTTTACCAGTAAAATTTTATTTATTTATTGTTTTATTGAAGAATGCATAAGCAAAAAGAAAATCTATTTAAAAGAGAAAAGATAAAATGATAAAGCAAAATAATAGTAATTTTTCTTTTGAATATTTCTAAAATCCATCTCATAATGACACATTTTACACTCAGCTATTCTAAAAACCATAGTTATAAAATAATACAGCATTTTATATTTAGGTCTAAAGATTATCAACAGTTTATTTACATGTAATGTTTAAATCCACTTTCTTAATTTTATTCTGATCAGTTTATAATGAGCAAAAATTTAAAAACTAATCAACATTATCATTATTAAAAACTATTTACCGTATTTTCCTGTATATAATCCGCAGTGGCGTATTATCCGCGGCAATTTTTTTTCGGCGAATAGATTAAAATGTGTACTGATGATAATATAGGTGTCACATAAAATAAAAAAATGGATTAAAAATTTAATTGTATAGAAAAAAAGCGTTTATGAAAAATATCAGTCTAGATCCAGTTCATCGCAAAGTGCGATAAACTTGAAATGAAAGCACGAAATCGATCGAAAGCGATAATTTTGAGAAGAGATTCTTGTTAAGCTTATCGATATTTAGCTTCTAATAACTTTTAAAACGATGTTAGACATATTTAAAGTAATATATATTTGCTTTTTGAATATTTAAATGAAAGAAATGGATTATTTACAAATTGCGTATTTTATACAATTTTTTTTTTATACCGCGCGTGCTTTGTTTTACACTTCACATTAACACATTCGACGCCATTGTTTTTATTTGCTTTCTCTATAGCTTTTAATTTAAAATCTGCTGTTTAACTTAAAAATTTTCGCTTCCATGTGACGATATACGAATTTGAATATTTTCAAAACGAAACAGCTCATGTCAATGCAAATTGCAAAATGATGTTAGCGAATTTACAACCGTAAAATCTTTAAGAGGAACCGAATTCGTTTTTGAACGTAATTGCACAAAGCCGATTATAGTTTAAATAACTCAGGTGTGTCCTGGTACCACCTGTTATTTATATTATGAAACATAAAGAGTATTTCTTTCAAAACTTTCTTGTAAAATTTTCTGATGGAGATTGTTTTTATCAGATAATCCGCGGCTGCGTATAATACGCACAACGAAATTCGGAACTTTTTTAACACATAATCCGCGGATTATGTACAGGAAAATACGGTAGTTTGCATGCAAGCAATGAATTTACAGAAGTAGAATATTTAGCCTAAGACAAATACTTAAAATCTTATTGCTTTGCAAAACTTGCTTATGCATGAGTTTGCAAAAGTAATCATTTATATTAAATTTTTCACCCTGAAATTGATTTTTACAAGTTCTTTGGTAAATATAACATGCCAATAAATTTAGAGGTATACTGTCAACACATAGGAAACATTTTCCCCCACAAATAGGAATAGGAAACTTTGTGAAATTATTTTTCCCACCAGAAAATTACAATTATATGGCAGTTGTAATGATTATTTTTTGTTATCCTTGCCAAGAGACAAAAAATAATCATTAGAATTATAAAAACAGACAGAATTATAAAAACTCTGATCTTCAATTCAACATGTCTTGCATTCAGATTAATTTCAACTGTGAATGTTTGTGGTTCAGGATTCACTTTAGAAAACAAAGTAAACCAAAACTGATACCGAAATTCTCATTTTTCACATACTAAATTGAAATAATTTTGATTTTACAAATATTTATTGTATGATTTAATAAAATCATCATGCTTGATTATGACTTAACCCCCCCCCTCTTACAGAATATTTGAAAATACTAGATTAGCATAATTGATAAAATTATTTTCGTTGTTATTATTTAAGTATGGTATAAAATATTTCATTTTGAAGGATCTAAATTTCTATGATTCCTGAGAAGTACATAAATACAAATTTTTGGAGCATTCTGGTTTTTCAAAATTTTTTAAAACTAACCTTCCTATATTTAGAAATGTGCAAAACTAGTGTTGAAAGTTTTCTTCCAGTATAATTAAAACTATCCTTTAAAATAAATGTTTTTTAATCATAAATGAGAAAAACAAATGCCATCTAGTTAATTTATTTACTAGTTGTACTATGAAAATTTCCTTTTGTTTAATTAATTTGAGAAATTTTTGTTATTATTTTAAATTTTAGATTCATTTTTATGAGTGAAAACTATAAAATATTAATAAAATAAAAAAATTAGGTTTTTTGCTTTTCTTTCTCTGAATTATATTCTAGGTAGATATTAAAATTAATATCTGTATACCAATTATTTGTGTGGAGATTAGAGTTTAATTTATTCATTCAATTTGATTATTATGGTTTGAAAAAATCTAACATAAATCTTGATAAAATAAATTTC
>JAPDSC010131588.1:0-13637 GCA_026290005.1 Latrodectus geometricus | reverse complement strand
AATTTTCTTTGCTGATTATGAATATTCTCTTTAAATGTATATAGGTGAAATTAACTATTGAGTGATTTGTTTTTAAATATTGTAACTTTCAGTTAAAAAACTCATGTGCTGGATTCACATATCTAGTACAGATGTTTGAAGTAATATAGAATTCGACATGTTTGACAGTCTTCGCTGTTGAAGATATCATGTTCATGTTCATAATCATCATATCCTCATGTCTTTGACAATAATTTTGAACAAGAAGATTTAAAATTCAACTTTCTTTTTTGCAGTGAAAGATCACTCTTTATATAAGATTTCATGTTAGATGAGCATTGATCCGTTTTCTTTATAAAGGAAGTTCTCATACTTGCAGTTGAACTTATTGTCTGCAGTTGAAGATCTCATGATAAGACCTTTGATTTGGAAAATCTCATGTCCATGAGTGTTGGACCATCCATTTAGCAATAGAAGACAAATTGAGCCATGCACTTCGAATCGGAAAATCTTATACTATTGATCATCATATCTCATGTCATGAACTGTGGTTTTAGTAGAAGAACTCATGTTTGATCAATTTTTTGAAGTGGAATATCATCAGTTATGTTAAAAACTAATTTATAATTATCCATATAAATAAAAGATATAAAACTACTATCTACAGGCTGAAAGTTTCAGTGACTATGCATAGATAATCAAATAAAATATAAACTGAGGAATCTATTCTTATCTCGTTGATTCTTTCGTTGACTGATTGGATGTATTCTGAATGCACTATTTTTTTTTAAATTTTTAAACCTTCCTTAAAATATATAATTTTTTTAATAAAAGCAATTTTAAAATTAAGTAAGTACAGAAGTTATAGCATATACCATGCAACAATTACTATAATATGTGGAAAAATGATAAAAAGAAAAATATTTTCAAATTTTTGTAAAATTAACGTAATAAAAATTTTATATAAAGAAAAAGAGAATATATAATTTTACAGTATTCTTGGTTATATATAAACGAGAGGAATATTCAAATATATTTAAATGAGATTAACGTTGAAGTAAGTTATTATGTTCATAAAGAAGTCCATTGAAATTACGATTGTTCTTGCTAAAATTACTGTGCCATGAAAATAATATACAATAAATAATCAAAATAATGCTTACGATGTAAAAAAGAAATTGTGCTACTCGTAAGTTTACTTAAATCAGCATAATATCAAATTTAACGCTAGGATCATCAATAAAATTTTTTTTTTTCTGAAAACTGATTTTTTTGCATGTGAAACAGATAGCAAAAGAATTTAAATTCTGTAATAAAGTAAATCCAGATTATTTGTACAAACTTTTATAGTAATAACAATATTAATTTATTCAAGTAAATAAGTATTTTATACAATGAATAGATATATTTCTCATTTTTGAGAAAATATGCATTTACTTTTAAAAGTAGAAATGTTTATTTTGTGTGTTTTTAGAGTTATTAAATACAACTTTACAAAAATTAATTATAAAATTAGACATTTCATGTGAAAATTAAGTTCATAAGCTTTATTTAAAAATGATTCTATTTGTTTGTTTTTCAAACTTTTATAGGAAAGAAGAGAATATTTTTAAAAAAATGCTTTTCATCAAAATAATATGGAGCAACCATTTCTTCTAATACATACATGCATACACACACACATATATATATATATATATATATATATATATAAATAAATACTTATAAATACTAATCGCAATACTAAAACTACATAATCTCACAATACTAATAATACAAAAATATAGCTAAGATAAATACACTTAAATACTACTAATCGCAAGCGTACATTAAACGTTTCTTGCTCAAAATCTCTTTTGTGCGATAATCAATTCCTTTTCAAGGTGTCATTAGAGTTCATCTTCTTGGCAACAAATTGGCCTGAGAAGTGTACTTGGAGAGTAACCGGAATCATTAGCTCCTGACATGTTTGTACCTTTCCTGCTGCTCCTCGCATTTACACAAGACTGCCACTAGAATAATATTGATTCTTCTTATTGCTGAACGGAATACTAGAATTTGTGTCATTCCCAGAAAATCGATGAGAATGTGAGATTCTTTATTTTCTTTGCTCACCACCTGTTTTTGGAAGAAATTAGATGGTGTCTTTCTTTATCGGATTCATTTGTAAGATGGTTTGGTGAAATAATCATGATTTTGTTTTGTGTCTTTTGATAAAGGTTATTTACAATGTATCGTATTATAAGCTTCTACTTCGAGTAATATTTTGCTTACTCTCAAAGAAATTTTGTTTTACTTGTTATACATTTATAATAGTTACTTCAAACCAAACTCCAAATATGATATGAGCGATTTTTACAACTATTTATTAAATAAAAAAAAAACTCTAAAAATTATGTTTGTGTAATATTAGTAAAATCCTGTCAATAATCAAATTTAAAAGTAAAATAATCAAATATATACTGTTTGCATTTTAAACGGAATTGGAAAAATTAGCCTTTACTTTTTGCCTTTATCATCTATTTGTTTCTCATTTATCAAATCACTTAATTTAGAACATCAAATGTATATTAAGATTTATAAATTAAGAACTTTTTGAATCACTAATGGTATAAATATTAATTGTTATATTTCTGCAAATTATTCTTTCTAATAATTGTTCTTATGTTGAATACGAATCATGTTATTTTTAAGCAAGTTCTTAAATTAGGAAAGCAGATAACTTTTACCTAGAAAATAAATTATTTCCGTTTTGGAAAAGAATTTTTAATTAATTACTGTCATACAAAGAACAGAAAAGGGAAAATAATAGCATTTATTTTCCAATTACTTTGGTACATCGCAGACCATAAAGTAAAAATAATACAATATAATAACAGCATGATTCCAGTAATCAATAAATTTAATTTTTAGTAAATAAAGAAAATAAGATAAAAACAATTTACTTGATGTTTCTTATGTTTAAAGATTGAAGTTTTGTGATATTTAAAATAGTACCCTTTAGAATAATGGTATAGGTGTTAAGTTAAATTTCAATTGGAATTTAAATAAAATAATGTTTAAAATATGGTATACTATGTAAGCATCGTGGAAAAAAAATTTTTGTTTTTAACTTGTTGCTGATCTTCATCATTGTTAAAGGAATTACTTTTATAGTCTTCTGATTTTGAGCCATTTGTAAAATGATTGAACTGTGTATGGTAAATATGAAATGCTGTCTTCTGTTTTCTAATATCTGTACGTTTAATAAAAGGGTAATATTTCTCTTTGGCAGACATATGTTCTATGGTCAATGGATTTAAATTCCCTCCTTCTAATGTCACTGGTAGAATTAGCTGGAGTAATCTTGACCTTACAGCTGTAGTGTTCAATATTAGGTGAAGGGGTAGAATTTTAAGTAAAACAGTTAAATGCCAGTGTTATTGTTTTTTGCTATTTTACTCATTAATAGCAGCAAACTTATGGGGCAAAAGGATGTTATGATATGTATCTCTTTTTTTTTCTTGAAAAAGAAAATTATTTGTCTTTTTTTAAATATTTGATAAAGTAAAGAATGCGTAAGCATCTACTGAGAAAAAATCCACCATTAATTTGGAAATGAAATGCCTAGTACACTAACTTAATTATAATATTATCAATGAGAGGTTTAGTATTTTAAGTTTTTTTTAATTTTTTATTTCATTTTTTTATTTTTTAGGTGAGTTATTTCATAGAATGAAAAATCTGGATTTGTTGTTATTGTAAAATTACAATTTTTATTCCAACTCATTTATATTGGTATATATTTTGATTAGGTTATCATTTGTAAATACTGCTGAATAAAGATCAGAAATTACTCCTTATATAATTTGAGCTAACTGAAAGTATATCACTAAGCTTGAAAGTTTATTGCTGTAAATAGTTTTCATATATCTATTTTTGTAGAATACCAAAGTTTTCGTTATTATTGGAACAGAAATTACTTCCAGCTACGTAGTTGGGTTTGTATTATTTCTTTCTTATATATACTTAAATATATTTACATTAAGCAATAAATTTTCCTGGCATCTGAATTTTTATCGGTTTTCAGTCTTCTACTAATACATTTAGATATTTGTTTTTGCTTTAGTTCTATCTTTGCTTTTGTTTGATCAGGGGTCCACCATATAAATTTGAGGTTTTTCTATAGGATCTTAATTTAATATTCAAACTTTAAATACGAATTTTATCAGCTGTGTCTCAAAAATATCCAATTTCCCTAGACGATCACAGATAAGAAATATTTTACTCAATTTATGTAAATGTTGTGAAATATCTTCAAAAATTTCTTTTAATTATATTTTGATTGGTGGTGCTTATTGTATAAGATTATCAGGGATTGTGAGTAACTAAATGTGACGTATTGATGATATGATCAATAAATTTGCATCGAAAGCTTTTCATTTATTTATATCTGATAAAGATATTGAATTTGTACTGTCAAATCCGGCCATCCTACAACCATAGGATCGTTAAAAGTAGGTGCACAGTTTGGTATGTTTTCTATAAATAATTAATATTTTGGATATGGAATCTTCTAACATTATTTCTCTATTACCATTGGTAGTATATTACCATAAAATATCATGTGAATTAAAGTAGCCACAAACTAATTGGTAGATATTTGTAACTGTGTTGATTATTTCATCCATTTTCTATAAATGTAATAAAAGTTAGGAAAATTCATATGAAATTTAGTAGATTATATTAATTGTTTTATGTGTTGATCAAGTCAAAGTAAATGATCTTTCATGCCGAGAAAAATTCTCAAAATTAAATTATCTATTTTTAGACAAATAATTCACAGATTTTAAATCCATATTTTTACTGTGTAATTATAAATTTAATAAGTGTATGCTTTATATAATTTTAATATTTACCTGTTTTTAAGTAGTTTTAAGGATTTTAGTTATCATTTACTATGTTTTTCATAAGAATTTTCTTTTTACTGACAATTTTTGTGGCTTAGTTTCTGAAAATTATGTGATACATTTATCTCTAATTATCTTATATGAATGAGATTAAATGGCTAATTGTTTTTAAATCTTCGAAATATACTGAAGAAATATGTGTGATGATAAAATAGTAAAAAATGATTGGAGTCCGAATTATCCATTTTTATTGCCGTTTATCGGTAATTTTTTTCATTTTAATACTATGCCACATTTCTTCTTTTTCATTGTAACTGCCAAATAAATATGTATTCGTTTTTATCCTTATTTCTAACTTATCGTACATCCAATATTTTTAATGATTTAATTTCCTTTTTATCAAGAAACCTTATTGTCTTTGACCTAATTTCTAGTTATCTAATATTTATATATTTTTCATGCTTTTTCAGGGCTCATGATTACGATAATAACAATAAGTTGGATGGCTTAGAGCTGTATACAGCTTTAGGTCATGATGAGAGTCATAGTCATAACGACACTGGAGATAAGGAAACAGAACCAATAGATTTAGAAAGTAAGTCTTATGTAGAGTTTTGTTTTACTTTTTAGGATAATATTATTGCAAAATATAAAATTATTTTTAGTATAGAAAATAATTTCAGCAAATAGTAAATCCTTCTATCAATGAAATGATATTTATATAGTTAAATTTCTACACATATTCATAGGTAGGAATTAATTAGTGACAAGGTAAATAAAACACACGAGAAAATAAATTGCGATAAATTTATTTGGTGCATTTGCGATATTTTTATTTTTTCAATTATTGTTGGAAATGAAAATATAAAGGCAAGAAGGATATAAAATAATAAAAAACTTAATTATATATTTAAAAATTAAAATAGATTTTAATTATAAAAATTATTTAAAAAATTCTTTAGAGTTAGTTGTTTAATTATTTCCTTAAAAATATGATGATAAGAAAAAAAGTAACAGTAAACCTGCACTAAAGCCTGTCCTAAAATATACAAATGTTTCTATATAATTCCACTTTACATAATCAAACATCTCCTGATGTATATTTTGACTATTTAAATTTCGATTCATTTTTCTTCCTGATTCTTACTCATTTCATAATATTGAAATTCTTTTACACTAAATAGTGCAATCACTTTTTTTAATGTATCAGATAATGTTTGCTGGCTTAATGAATTCATTTTAAGTATAAAATAGAAATTATGATATTTTTTATTTCTATCTTACAGTATACTCTAACCTGTTTCATTCAAAATTATGATACTGTAAAAATGGAATAGTGTGGCATTTTTATTAGTATTTAATACTTTAACGCCTTAACATAAAACATTCCAGAATGATTAATTTTAGAAATACTTTAAGTAACACTTCAGGTATTTATATTTATAATTAAATTTATAAACACATGCATGATTAAATTCCTATTTGCTTATTTCATCTGCTTCATCTGCTTTTTGATCATCTGTATATGTTGTCTTAACATTTTTATACATAATACATTACATAAGCGAAATACTTAATTCAGTACTGAAAAGGAATATAAATAAAAATGATAATAATATAAACTTATGTTTATTAAACTAATTCTTTGGAAAGAAGTTTGTTGTATTCCAAAAATAAAAATGCATTAAATAGTAATAAATTGATTTCCAAAATTGCTTAACGTGAATACAAGAAACGTTTTCTGAATAATATACTAAACAGAACTAACTTACATGTGTGTTAAGATAATTATTATTAAAATTACAATTTTATGTACTTTTTATTAATATTTATGTTTCATTTTTTTAATGTTTATTCCATAAAATAATTAAAAATAGTAACAATCTTGATTTTTTTTGACTAAATATTTTTCCAACCAATGTTGATATTTCATATAAGTTTTCATGCATTGTGTTATCAACATTAACTGCAGAATTTGTTTTTAAAAAATTCAGGTACCAAAGAAAAAATTCAAACATGAAAAATTTTCGTGTTGTTAGATAATTTTATTGAAATATAAAATTTATACTTTATATATAAAGATTAAAATATCACTGTCATTTTTAAAATACAATATATATTTTTTTGTCATTAATTATGTAAAAATAAATTCCTATAAATACATTATAAGTAATTTGATTTGAAAGACATTGATTTTTATGAATATTTTTTGTTCCATTGGACACATTCTTTGCTAATGCATTTTACTGATATAGTGTCAATTAAATTAATGCGTATTTCACTATAAATTCACTTTATAAAGTTTCAGTATTCAATAACTACTTTTGTGTCACGAAATATCAAAAATAAACATTTTGGCAAATTATTATGTAACAAAAATTTGAAAATACTGTTCCAGAACTCTTTTTATACTGTATACAAAATGTAATACATTTTTAATGAATATTCGTATATTTTCTAAAAATATTATATATAAAAAAATTTAAAAATTAATTCTTGTTGTTGTTGTTGTCGTGTGCCAGCCAGGCTGGCAATATGAGGTGCGCTGCTCCACTTTTCCAACTAAACCATATTTGGTGTGGAGTCCGACTTCCTCATTACACACATGCCATAGAAATTAATTCCTATTTGTCTTAATTAATCAATGTATATCATATTTTCTGATAACCATAACAGATTATAAAATATATTACCATTTTTTTTAAACATTAGTTTATTTTCATAATAATCATTGATCTTTAGAAACTTGAGTAATATTTGGAAAATAAATTAAGTTAACGTATTATTAAGAATTATTTAGCTACATCTTTAAAAACCTGATAATTTAGGAACTCACAGAAATAATGAATTTCCTATAGAGATTTTGGAATTTTAGAAAAATTGCAAATTTATTTTTGCATTTAACCTTTTATAGAAAAGGTTTCACTAATATTAAATTTTTCCGTTCCATTATTTCTAAATTATTTACTAAAAGAGTAATTAATCACTTTGGTAAGCAAAATATCAATTCAGTAAGATTTCTCTTAATCCTTATCAACTCTAATTAATATTATAAACAGATTTTTTTTTAAATTGCATGAAAATCTATTATAGAATATTTTAACTAACCTCTTTATTTAAATAATATGAAGATGAATGTTTTAGTTATAAAAACCTACTAATTATAAAGTTTCCCAGATTTATTTTCTTTTTATTTGAGAATCGCTGAATATAAATTTTCATAATAATGTTTCAGGAACTAACAAGCCTATCAAAGTTTGTTTTCATTTTTACTTTTGTTTGGTTTAATTTTTTTTTGTTAGTTACTTTGAATCCGCATAACTTTCAAGGGTTGAAAATAAATTAATATATTTCCTACCTTCTTTTTAGGAGGTGTATATTCCACACTGAATATTCCTGGTTATAAATTACTTTTTTATATAAAAAACTCATAAATCTTTGATTAATAATTTCTACAAAATTCTATTCCTAAAGGTTTTCCAGAGAGAAATAGTATAGTCAATCTAACAATCAAATTGCTCAGAATCAAATGAGTTTTGTCTCAAATTATTATTAAGATAACAGAAATAAATATTCTTTGTGAAGAGAATACACATGAAAATTAGATATAAATCAGATTATTAATTCTATAGTAGCACTTTTTTTACAATTCTGATTTATACAATACTAGTCAAATATTCATAATAAATAATAAATTTATTCATCAGGTTAATATTCATTAATATATATTTGAGCTTCATAAATACCCATCTATGTGAGCTTATTCTATTTTTTCTAAATAATTAAAAATAAAATATAGTAAATATTGTGATAAATAAGTTACGAGAGAAATAGTTATTAATAAAAGAATTAAAAGGAAATAAACGATTTACATTTCCTCATAATAATTTTTAAAATAATATGTTCCTGAAAAGTTTAAAAAGGGAAAAAAGCTACTAAAATATTAAAAAAAAATTTATGGAGTATAAATGTGAAAGAATGTGGATGTTTTTAAACTCAATACACTTATTTCCAAAGATAAAATGTGGAAATGCCCATTTTCGTAGATTAAAAAAACTAGTTTTATTAAATTTTATTATTTTCTTATCAGAGATAAATTTAAGCTTCGTTTTTCTTAGTGCTGAGTCAAGCTATTATTATTATTTTTTTTTATTTTACTACAAATAGTTTCAGTGTAGCTTATGTTTATTAAATGTGCACAATCTGAAATATTTTATAACATATTATCCTCGTAAGCAACATTTTTATTACATATCGCATGCTATAAAATGAAAGCCTTTCATATTCCTCCAAGATATCAGATCGAAACATGCATACGAGATCTTTTGAATTATTCAGATCACGATAATACATTCTTTACAGTTTTATAACACAAGATAATCTATTTCTATATTGTGAAAACATGTTGTCAAAAATAAGCTGTTACTGAGAGAAATAGGAAAACTGTATGAAAGAGTATTTTCCTACATGTAATCCTAGATATTATTTATGTTTTGGAATGCCTACTATTTAAAAGTCCTTAATAATTCTTTCACAGTAAAACTATAAACCATTATAGATTTTCCTTCTTCTGGTATAAACATGTTTAGAAACTAATACTTAATTATGGAAAAATAACCAATGATAGAGAGAAATAGGAAAACTGTATAAAAAAGTATTTTCCTACATATAGTCCAAGATATTATTCATGTTTTGGAATGCCTACTGCTTAAAATGCTCTTAATAACTCCTTTATAGCAAAATTACAAACCAATATGGATTATATATAAACTAATATGTGAAAAAATATTTTTCCCTATATATTATCCAAAATATTATCCATACTTTGGAATACTTACTATTTAAAACATTCTTAATAATTCCGTTATAGTAAAATTATAAATAAATATATATTTTCATTATTTTGATATAAAAATACTTAGTAATTAATTGCCTTTAACCAAATACTAAGCAACGCTGATTATGAGGAATTTTTACAATAGAGACAATCAATTTTTGTTATGTAAAACTTGAATGTAAAAAGGGAAGGAAATCTTTCTCGGTCTTGTTGATTTCGGTTAAATTTTCGTTAAAACAATCAAAGATTAACAATATGTCATTTTTTTCTTATTTAAAAGCTTAAAGCCTTGATGTTATAAAAATTATTTAAATATTTCAGTTGACAAAGATTTCTTCCTTTCTATAATTTAACTCTTATCCATAGACCAAAAACACGAATTGATAAACAATTTTGCTATGGTTGATTTCATCAATCATTAAATTTTCTTCAGAGTTCAACCCCAACTACTGGATATCGGGATATTTAAATGGTAAATAAATGTATATAATATTTATTCATAAAATACGACTTTGTTATTATATTCTCGAAATATAAAATAATTTCGCTTGGACCTTTCTTCAGGAGAATAATCAAAAGTAAAACTATTTTTACTATAAAGTTAATGTAGAAATTGATAATTTTATGGAACAAACTCTTAACATTTGTCATTAATATAATGCTACAGATTTCAGATATTTCATAAATTATTTTGATAATTTTGAAATACCAAAAATTTTAAGAAAAAATTTCATATTAATTTAGAATGCAAAATTAAGATATAAGATATAATACTTATAACAAATATATCATAACAACTAGGTTCATATTATATCATAAAACTATATTTATAATATCTAGAAATTTAAAAAAAATGTTGAAATAGCAGTAAGAAATATATTTTAATTAATAAAATGCATGTTATTTCACACTTTTATTCATAATATTAGAATTAGAGTAAAAATTAAAATAGGCGAAATCAAACAAATTTCTTTATAATCCTTAATTTGATAGCATGGTAATTATGAAATACACATTAAAAACATGTGCATAACTAAATGATTTGTCTTAGAGTTTTAGAGCAGACGTATCAATGTTATAAAATTTTCTTATTAATTAAAACATTTCATTGTAAGAATAATATTTATTTATACGCCTAAGCACAAACTTTTATATTATAACATAGTTAAGTTTTTTTATTATATTTTGCTTAGTAATGATTCAAATATTCACAATCTAGATAGAAACTTATAATATTTTTTCTTACAATAAAGCTTTATATATATCAATTAAAAATTCAGAAAACTATGAAATACTAAGTTGAAAATAACTCTCAATTTTTCTAATTTTTAAATGAATAGATAATAATATCTTTAAATTATCATTCTTCTTTCTGTATTAAAAATTATTTCCAGCAATCTTGTTAGTAGATATGGTGTGTATAAATATATATATTTATTTGAGTGAGATTTAAATACTTATTTTAATATGTTTTTTTAATTTTTATTTCTCATTCATATGCTTACAATCAGTTTATTTTGCATTTAGTTTAAAAATCAGCATGGTTTTATTTTAACTATAAAAGCAAATTTAATATGATACTCAAGAAATTAGAAAAATGTTTGTTATACATTTCATAAAATATTAATTAATAAATAATTCCTTGCAAAGAGATAAATTCAAAAATATGAAATTCCTTATTTATGAAATGAATATAAACATCGAAATAGAATTTTAAAAAAAATGTCTGAATATATTCGAGTCTTAAAAATAATAAAGATCAATTTTCATGGACGTAGTTTTCTTACATCACAGGCAATTTTTCATCAAATGCTTAGCAAGAATTTCCGTTTTCGCGGTTGAACAAGAACACAATCTTGCAGATAAAATTCTGATATACCGAAAACTAGCCTTTGGAATAAGTGCCTCTTTTAGGGTTCTCCCTATAATGGGATTTTTCGGTTTGGAGAAAACGTGTAATTCGGATAACAAAAATAAATTCCAAAGGAAACTCTAGCAATCTTTATTTTTTGGAGAAAGGAAACAACCGCACCTTGCTCCGGAAATTGAGAGGTTTCCCAGTGAAAAGATCTTCCACGCTCTCTCGATAATTAGTTAGAGAAGTGGTATTGAGGTTGAGGTGGTATGCGTTTGGGCAATATAAAATTCTCTTTCAAGTGTAGTCCTGAAAATAGACTTCTATTTTGTAAAGAAGAGGCCTTTTAAAATTAATTATTCTCTGTGTTAGCTGCAAGCACTAGCTTATAATGGAATTTAACTTTTGAATTTCTCTCTGGAAAGATTATTGATGAATAATTTCAGTCTCATTGAAATGGAAAGAATGAAAATATAATATAATGCGCAATGAATATCATTATTTTTTAAATTAGTTTATTCTTCATTAAAAATGTTTGTAAATTAATATGTAGTTGTTTTCTGTGAGACAGCATAAAAAATATTGAAAATATATATTCATCATATATATTGAATCCATATTATATAGTTTTATTCTACTTTAGTAATTCAGTCAAAATTAAAGCATTTCTGGAAAAGTTTTTAAGTCCAGCTACTAATATTTTCTGCTTTTAATTAAATAAATTTTACATTTAACCAATAGAAATTTTAAAAATTTTTTCTTAAGTGTTAAAATTTATTAATCGAGACAAATATTCATTAAAAATGTATCATTACATGCCTACAATAAACTTGAAATTTTTCAATTATAGATAATAAAATAACGCCATTCTTGAACTATAAAAAATTTCCATAGTCTTCAAAATATTTTTATCACCAGAAATGTTCTACAAATATATAGATGGAGTTCTAAAATACTCGTATAAAAAGTCCTCATGTACTCGTGTAAAATTTCTCGTACTCGTATATTGTTCTCAGTCCTTAATGTCCTCAGTACTCGAATAATGAGGAAATGTACTCATATAACATTTCCTCATTTTGTTAAGTATTTAGTTTCTATGAGAAAATATCTGATGTATTCTTTTTTGGTCTACAATCATTAACATATCACATTTACAATTATAAGTCTAGTACATATTCATTATAAATGTTAGTAATTTCTTTGTATACTCCCTTTGAAAATTAAATACCTTTTCATTTTATTTACAAGTGGGTTAAAATTATATATCACCATATTAAATATATTCATCATAATTATATACATGTGTAATAGGGCTGCGTGTCAATCGATATAGCTTAAAAAAACAGACATCATGTTCAGTTGTATTTTAATAATTCTTGATTCATTTTTCAACCTAACCATTTTTTTTCAAATAAAATTTATAAGTATAGTCATCAAATCTTGTCAATTTAATGAATTGGAAAGTATATTTCCTAACTTATGAAATGAAGTAAAAGTTACAAAGAAATGAAACTTTGAGGAAGGGAAAAGAAAGAACAATTTCATATGAGTAAATGAAAAACATTCTAAAACGGTACAAAATACTTAAATATGAAGATTTAGAGCTTGTAAATTAAAGATTAATTTTGCGAGACACTTCCACTCTCGTTATGTTCTTCTTTTAATGATCACACTAATATTCCCAAAAAACTTAATCGAGGTATTCCTTTTCAGAATCCTATCGAAACGTTGGAGTTTGAAAAATGACATCATTACGAACCTTATCTCCCAAAATCATATGCCGGAAACTTAAAAGCATAAGGGAAAAAAATTAAAAGATCGCTTAAGTAATAGTTCTTTTATCGAGGCTTATATTGCCTTCAATGTTAGTAATTATTTACAAAAGTTATATCTTTTTGATGTATGGGGGAATTTGACTTTTAGAAAAATAACATCATTCATAAAATTCATTTTGACAAGAGAGAATATTGTGCTTGTATTGAATGGATTTAATAGCTTATTCATTGAGCTTTTAGAAATTAAGAGAAATACTTTCTTCCGTAAAGGTATTTTTCATGTGAAATTTATAAATGTTATT
>JAPDSC010131574.1:0-13984 GCA_026290005.1 Latrodectus geometricus | reverse complement strand
TAAGAAAGGAATAGAGAAAGTGAGAAAATTTGCTTTCAAATTAAAAAATTTTCAAATTAACCCATATAAAAAATATTCAAACATTAAAGAAATTTACATTATAGAAATGATATTTGAAAACTGTATTATATTGTTATAATACATAATGATATTTGTTTATAAATGTAATGATATTTGAATATTCTTTTAAAAGAAAAATATATACGCATATACAATTTTATATTATCCCAGAATGGATTAAACATTGTACTTTCATTAATGGAGCTATAAATCTGCTAAAACAATTATTGCTTATCGCAACTTCTTTAATATTGCTCATTATATTAGTAAAACTGAAGATATTTCAACGAAAATCACAAAATTCATAACATTGTAAATTATGTAATATGGAAATGAAAATACTTTAAGAATTGCAACTGGCTAATATTATAAGCATAAAATACCGAAATATTTATGTAGTTGAATTTGAAATCAAATGCTAAAATGTTAGGGAAATTTTTGCAAAACTTCCTAACGCTTCAGTTAAAAATGAACTCTTTTTCATTGCAGATTGGTTTGTAGTTACTTAAATTTTATGTTTTTGTACTTGAAATAAAATTAAACGTGCAGATAGTCTAGTTTTTCATTTCAAATAATTTAAAAGAAGTTATAATTACATAAATATGTAAAATGTTAAAATTTTTATAAAATATTATAATTTTGTTTGCTAATAATTTATATAAATTGTTAAAATTTTAAGAAAGAAAATCTGAATTTTTTAATGTTTACTCTTTATTTTGATTTTTTTACGCTCAATGATCATTCCTCGCACAAGGATTAACTAGGTATGATCCTATATATACAGCTCAAATTTTATTCCGACTGCTTACAAACATTCGGGCTGGGACTTCAAACTACTTTATTTAAACCATAGTCAAGATAAACATTTATACTATTTAAAGATTCACGATAGCTCATATTAATCGGAACTGAGACAAAAATCACTGGAAATCGAAGTGACCAGTTAAGTAACAAAGTCTATGAATTACAAATTTATTTGGTAAAGTAATTTAAATAGCAAGTTTTTCCTTGCAATGCATTTAAGATCACAAAAATTCAGATACACAAAGCTGCCAACATAATAATCTTTAAATGATGAACTAGCATAGAGAAGATGAAGTTTCTAATGAATTTTTTTACGAGAAAGAACGAAAAAAGAGCACAAATAAATTGTCATAACAATGAAAGAATCACATTTAAAAAAAATTTTCAAAAGTGCATTACAAATGCAGCGTGAGAATATTTTCTTCAAGTAATATTTGATATATTTTTTCAACAAATGCACTAACGACAGAGTATTATAAAATTCTTATATTGCTTTAGAAAGAAAGCTTTTCAAAAATATTTCTCAACATTTGTTAATTATTGCTCGCAACTTGCATAAATTTATCAAAATGCTCTATCAAAACAAAAAATAAATTAAAACACGACTTTTTATCAATCAAATTTTACTATTTATTAGTAAAAATTATAAAAGATAACGATTATCATCAAGAAATTATTCAATAAAATTAAATGATTTATTATTAAACGAAATTATCACAGGTAAAAATTTCTGTCTCTTATCCTTCAAAAATTTATGGATTGATTACATTTTTAAACATAAAATTCCGAAAATTAGTAATCTGGAAGAAAAATCAATCAAAATTAACAATTTTTACTCTTAGTAATATACAGATTACAAAAATACTTCGTGATAGTACAATGAAATTTTCATGTAAAAAATTGGCCTTAGAATTAAACGAAGAGAACAAAAACGAAGTTAGTTTGAACTTTACAAAAGACTTTGTTGATTTTGAGTCCATTTATACATTTAAAAAATGATATTAATCTTGATTAATATCAGTTTTTGAATGTATTAAATAAACATAAAAAAGATGCTATTAACCCATTTAAATTAATGATATTTAAAAATACGGTTAGGATCTTGGCGTTTTTCAGTTACATCAATAACGTATATAACAAAATTTGAGATTTAAGATAAGTACTTATTTTTAAATTTTATTTAAAAAGGAAGCAGTAAATTCAACTGTCAGAAACAACTGTTTTGTAATAAAATAGGACATAATATTTTATTATTTAAATCTCAAAGAATTATGAAATCGTAAAATTATTAAGAATATTAATCTTCAAGTTTTAAGGACTTATTTAAGGGATTTTTTTAAATGTTTTTTGTAATGAAATTCAGATAAAAATTTGTTAATTGTTCCTAAATTGACAATTCTTTGTAAATTTATAAATTACTTATTAAATCAATTTTATATTCACGATGATAAATTTGTTGTTTAAGGAGTTTATTATTTTTGAACCTCACTAAAATCTGCGATAAACAATCTATTTCTTCAATAAATCTATAATAATAAAAGCAAGTGTAATGTGTCTGTCCGTCTGACCGAGCTCTCCAGCCAAATCTATCGCACGCAGGGACCTGGAATTTTTTACACGGAAGCACAAGGGGGCTGGCCACCAGACCTCGAAGCCCGATTTTCGATTTTTGAATTAGAAAAATTTTAAAAAAATTATTTATAAAACTTCTTCTCGATATCGCTGCTCGCCGATAGCTGATTCCGGGGTTATAGATAGATAATAAAAGCAAGTGTAATGTGTCTGTCTGTCCATTTGAAATTTGTTCGTTACCAATGTCAAATTATGGTAAAACTATACTTTAAGGTGGCCCCTTGGCAAACATGGCGATTTTTGTTTGGCTATCGTTTTTATTGGCGATTTTTGTTGGCACAGACAATGAATTCCCCTGTTGCTATCGGAATATGATTGGGGTTTGCCCGGCTTGGCGATCAATCGCGATTACAACTTTGCGAGAATCAAAGAGGCACCATAAAGTATATTCCTAATTTGAATGTTGTTAGCTTGGTTGTTTAAAAATGCCGCCATTTCCCCTATTTTTACATGATTGTTATTAACTGGAAAAAAAGAAATAAAAGTTTCATTCATTTAATGTCGCTGAATTCGGATAACTATTCCCTTTTTGACTAAAAATTTAGTCAAAGGCAACCTCTATGATTATAATGATTTCTTTTACTGAAATTCGGAAAGTTTTCATCATTCGCACTTACAATATGAAATAACTTTAATTTGAATCGAAGTTTATCTATAACGTAGTAAGTTTCATTGAATATAAATTAATGTTTTGATTGCTATCAATATTAAATCCGACATCAATTTTGAAACATGGAATATTATTGTATTAGTCTGCAATAATATAAACATGTAAGAAGTACAACAGCGGTAAGTTATGATAGGAACCATTTTCCTATTAACTGAGAAACTAGCGCCCTCTATGCCAAACTTTACAGAAATTTCTAGACGTTTCCAGAAGTAAAAATTGCTACAGTTATTTAAAACTGTAAAGGCTGGTTTGAACATCCACGTGAGAAGGTGCTACGTGGATATGATACGCGAGTGAAGTGAGACAATTTGCAGAATTTCACATTCTAATTTTGATTTGATAAGCTGCGTTACTGCATAGTTTACTTAAAGCAAAAAATTCATCACATATTTTCATTTGAGTATTTAATTCCCGTGGGAGAAGAAATGGATCCTAAAAAGCCTGAAGAAAAACCTGGTGAGAAAAAACCCGGACAGCCTGATGATAAAGGAGGAAAACCAGGAGAAAAGAAACCTGGGGAAGAAAAAACTCCACCTACAAAGTAGAAGATCAGCTTTTATGGAAGAATAATAAAAAAAAAAAAAAATGAAGCCAAAATTATAAGTGAGTGATAAAATGTTATTATTTATGTTTTAGAGAATAACTTATAATAATCAAGATGAAATCTTAATTTTGCATTTTAAAATTTGGACTTTACTTACCCTTATAATTTTTTCCGCCTTTAATAATTTCGGTTAATTCCCAGTGAACGGTACGCTCCTTATACGGTACGCATATATACAACGGTAATCATATATACAATTATAATTAATTGTATATAATAATGTATAAAATTATATTATTTGTATAAAATAATATAATTTTATATTATATAATGATATTAATTGTATATTCTATAATTATATTAATTGTATAAAAATAGCGCACCGTACACTGGGATACAGCCAATAATTTCTTTTTATCCCTTTTAAGTTATAAGTATGATGCTTTTTGTTTTTCGTGTTTGGAATTTTATATTGTTAAACTGGCTGATTGTGTATGTGTGTATTATAAAATTAATTCCATATTCTTTTGTTGGTTAAATTGCACTTTAGTTCCCCTACTTCACCAACTCGCGAATTTGATGCGCTTTTTCACTCATGCTCATTAATTATCCTTTTGTTTTAGTCTTTTCATTGGTCGCTAATTAAGTTTCACTTTGAAATAGCCGTAGAATTTTCGCCATGGCATCGGCGATTTTGAAAACGCGCCAAGTAGGGGACCTAAAGCGCATTTTCACCTATTAAGGACTTTTTCTACAACGGATCTAGATATTCATTTGCATTATGTCGAAAAATTGTCATCAGTGTTTTGAATCTTAGGTTAAAATGTGCTTTAGGTCCTTGGCATGAATAATTTTAGTTGGTTATAAATTTTGTCATTCTTGGTAATCCTACTTTGATACACTAGATACGATAAACGTAACGATTTCTAGAATTCTTATTTTGCCATTTCGTTCTGCCTGGACGCTTTTTTTCCCCGTTTGTCACCAAAGGTATGGGACCTTTGGTGACAAATTGAATCCTGTCTCCTAGGATTGTACCATTAATTTAATTCATTTAATGTTAATTGAAAATTTTATTTTGTAAAAATATTTTTTTTTATTTAAAATGTTTGGAAAAAACAGAAAGTTAATGATGGAAAAAGCAGAAATTTTGTGATTTTTTGTTACGCATAGTAATGCCATTTGGCGACTTTATAACTTGCACCGGTGAAATGAAGAAGTACCCATTTTCATACTATATTATTGACTCAATACATTCTTCAGGAAATTCTAATTATTATTCATTTTAGCACAAACGAATAGCAGTTTATTTATCATTCAAGTTTTCTCAAATTCTTGAAAGCAAATAAAAACTTTGAAGAATTAATTAGATACACTTAAACTTTTTAATAAGAAATCGTTAGGAAATCAAACTTACATCTAATTTTAATTTATATAAAATATTTCTAATTAAAATCATTAAACTAAATAAATATAGAAAATGAACAAAAATACTTGATTCCTTAAGCAAAGTTATTAAGAAAATCTACAAGGAATCAAACTTTTTTTTATTTGAATTAGAATAAAAATGAAAAACGAAAATCTGAAATCTTTCTATCACCAAAACCACAATAAGTGAAGTATTATACTCAACATTCGAATTACAAATGCCGAAGACTTCAAATTTGTCGATTCGATTTGATTTATCAAAATAAATACCATGTAAGCCATCGCAACGGACACGGTTTAACATAGCAACCAAAGGGGGGGAAAAAAAAAGAGATTGGTAAAAATTTACTGTACGGTCGCTCTTGGCGATTTTTTAAAAAAAATCGCCAAAAATCTTGCCAACCTCGCCAATCTGCACAAGTGAAGTATGAAAATAAGTAAAATATTGCATTTTTCACTGGTTGGTTCCCAGTTTGTCAAAATCTCCCATTTTTTATTGGCAGGAATCCTTCATCTGCGATTAATCAGAATTAGTTGGATTGTCAGAAAATGTTATTTATCGCCAACTTTGGAAAATCACGCCAAGAGCGACCGTACAGTAAATCTGAGCCAAGAGATTTTATTGTTTTTCTTAATTTTTGCAATGGGAACTACTTTGATATACTCCCCCCAAATCAGATATTTGGCGACTTTTTTTCTCGCCTAGCAAAATACCTGTTTTTGGCGCCTTTTTTTCTCGCTAAGATGGGGCTGGCCACCAGACCTCGAAGCCCGATTTTCGATTTTTGAATTAGAAAAATTTTTAAAAAATTATTTATAAAACTTCTTCTCGAGATCGCTACTCGCCGATAGCTGATTCAGGGGTTGTACCAGTTCCTTTTCAGAAACAATGCTGGCGACCATCTTTTGGAAAATTTTCCGTTTTTTTTTTTTTTTTTATTGTACTGACACAAATGTTATATCATTGGAAAGAGCTTTAAAAAATAAACATCTTTTTCGCTTACGGCTTTTTCTTAATTTCAATATCTTCTGAGATAACAGCAACTTTCGAATTCATATATCCGTTGGGGAAAAAAAATCAGACGGTTTTTTTTTATTTTTTATAAAGTTTTTGTTCTTCAGTTTTTGTTTCTTAATTTGCATTATGGTGTTGCTATTATTGTGATTTGTTGCTATCATTTATTTTAAACTTATTAAATCGATTCATAACAATTCATTTCTTTTTTGTAGCTTTAGCTTGCTGTTTTGATGACACATTAAATTTTTTTTTTTTCAGAATTGCATTTTTTATAAAGTTTTTGTTTCTTAATTAGCATTTTTTTTATAAACTTTTTGTTCTTCCTTTTTTGCTTCTTAATTAATATTAATCGCAGTTTTTTTGACTCACTGATATTATTATTTGTTTTCAAATAACGTTCGATTGTAACATTTGATTTCTTTATTCTAACGTTAGTTTGCTGTTTTAACGATACATTAAATCGATTAATTACAATTCATTTTTTTTTGTAGCTTTAGTTTGCTGTTTTCATGACACATTAATTTCTTTTTTTTTTTTTCAGAATTGCATTTTATAAACTTTTTGTTTCTTAATAAATATTAATCATGGTTTTTTGACTCACTGATCGTGTTGCTATTATTTATTTTCAAATAACGTTCGATTATAACAATTGATTTCTTTATTGTAGCGTTTTCTTCAGTTTGTGTAATCATTCTTCTGTTGGTTGCTTACCTTTTGCTTTTCAGATTTTAGAAGAAATATGCCGCAGCCCCCTCGAAAAAAGAAATGCTTGGAAAATAAAAAGCGACAAGAGAGAGAAAGAAGTCGAAGAAGGAGACAAGAAGAAACCACCCCAGAAAGAGAATCAAGACAACGACAGGATGCAGAAAGAAGTCGAAGAAGGAGACAAGAACAAACCACTCCAGAAAGAGAAGCAAGGCAGCGACATGACACAGAAAGAAGTCGAAGAAGGAGAGAAGAAGAAACCACCCCAGAAAGAGAATCAAGGCAGCGAGAGGACGCAGAAAGAAGTCGGAGAAGGAGAGAAGAAGAAACCACCCCAGAAAGAAACTCAAGACAGCAACAGGTGAGAGAAATTAATCAAAGAAGAAGAGAAGAAGAAAACACCCCAGAGAGAAACTCAAGACTGCAGAGAGTTACAATTGCAACAACTACTGCTCGAATGCGTCTCTGGAGGCATTTAGAAAATGCGGCATTCGATTATGAACCATCATCTGATTATGCTACTCATCCTTCGTGTCTCATCGGCTCAATGTCGCAAACTTGCCAACACTGTGAGGCGAAGAAATGGAAAGGTGAAGCCCCAGGTATGTGCTGCAGTGGAGGAAAAGTTCGATTATCACCGTTAATAGATCCTCCTGAGCCCCTACGCACTTTCCTCATTGGCCAGTCTTCACAGGACAAACACTTCCAAGCTAATATCAGACGCTACAATTCCTGTTTCCAAATGACCTCTTTCGGCACAACAAAAGAAATTAGAGAGCCTGGATACATGCCAACATTTAAAGTTCAGGGTCAAGTTTATCATCGCATTGGCAGTCTACATCCCCTACCAAATGAAGAGCCCAAATTTATGCAAGTTTATTTCGTTGCCAACAGAACAGAACAGGCGCAGAAACGTTGTAGGAATGTTCCAGAAACCAGAGAGGACATAGTACTTCAGTTGCAATATATGCTTCATCATGAAAACTCCTACGTCCAAAGCTTCAAATCGGCCATGGAAAAGATCAGTCCTAAATTAAAACTCCTTATTTTAGCCGACAAAACCCCACGCGGTGAGCATGAAAGGCGGTTCAACGCTCCGACATCATCAGAAGTGGCTGTAATAATGGTTGGAGAACAGCATGGGGCAAGAGACATAGTTTTAGAAGAAAGGAGTGGCACCATCAGAAGAATTGCCGATACCCACAGGTCTTACGATGCACTACAGTACCCACTTCTCTTTTGGCAGGGGGAAAATGGTTATCATTTTGATTTGCGCCAAACAAATCCAACTAAGGGAATGCCACAAACAAAGAAGATTTCTGCAATGGACTTTTACGCTTAAAGGATCATGATGCGCTCCTCAACATTCAACATTTTACTGCGAAGCAAAGACCTGTTTCATCAGTTTATTGTGGACATGTATGCCAAGATTGAATCCGAAAGGCTGCGATACATTCGATTGAACCAGAAGACGTTGAGAGTGGAACAATATGCCCATTTGAGGGATGCCGTTATGAATGATGGAAATGTTGCTGACATGGGACAGTTATTTTACCGTCCAGCTTTACAGGGGGGCCCAGGTACATGCACGAAAGGACCCAAGATGCGATGACCTATGTGCGAAACTACGGTAGACCGGACCTTTTCATCACCTTCACCTGCAACCCCAACTGGAAAGAGATACAAGAAGAACTTTTCGATGGACAAAAGCCCCAGGATCGCCATGATTTGTTGGCAAGAGTCTTTCATCTCAAGCAAAAGGCACTCATCAGTCTTATCACAAAGGCGAAGATTTTTGGTGATACTCGATGTTACATGTACACGATAGAGTGGCAGAAGAGAGGACTTCCTCACGCCCACATTCTGGTTTGGCTGAAAGACACCTTGCACGTCCATAGGGTCGATGATTTCATCAGCGCAGAAATCCCGGATCCAGAAGAAGACCCAGACCTCTTTACCACGGTCACGAAACAAATGGTGCATGGCCCCTGCGGACGCATAAATCCCCGCTCTGTTTGTATGAAGGATGGAGTCTGCACGAAGCGATACCCTCGCCAGTTCTTGAAAGAGACGCAGACGGGACAAGACGGATATCCACTGTATCGTCGTAGAAGCCCTGCAGATGGAGGTTTTACAGCAAGCATCAATCTACGAGGATCAGAAGTTTCGGTGGACAATGCCTGGATCGTTCCTTACTGTCCACTACTATCCAAAATTTTTAACGCACATATCAACGTTGAGTACTGCAATTCTGTCAAGTCCATAAAGTATGTATGCAAGTATGTCAATAAAGGATCCGACATGGCTGTATTTGATGTCACCAGTGGAGCCAATGAACTGAATGAAATTCATCAATATGAGATGGGAAGATACATTAGCAGCAATGAAGCAGTGTGGAGAATACTCAACTTTCCAATCCACGAACGTCATCCCACAGTCGTTCATCTAAGCGTCCACCTTGAAAATGGCCAGAGAGTGTACTTCACTGAAGAAAATGCTGCTGAACGGGTCCAGGCACCCCAGGAAACAACGCTCACATCTTTCTTCAAGCTGTGCACCCAAGATAACTTTGCTCGCAATTTACTTTACAACCAAATTCCAAAGTACTACACATGGAACAGCATGAACAAGAGTTGGAACCGCCGTAAACAAGGACAAATTGTTCCAGAAGAAACAGGAATCAGGTCTACTGATGCCCTTGGCCGTGTCTACACCGTCCATCCCAACAACTCCGAATGCTTCCATCTTCGCCTATTACTACATGAAGTTAGAGGCCCAACATCATTCACGGATTTGAGAACCGTTCAAGGAAGAGTCTGCAACACTTTCAAAGAGGCCTGCCAACTTCAAGGACTTCTGGAGAATGACGAACACTGGAACACGGCGTTAGAAGAAGCAGCTGCATCTCGATCACCCAAGATGATGCGTAATCTGTTTGCTGTAATGCTTCAAACGTGCTCCATGTCGGGCCCTGAACAGTTATGGATGAACCACAGGGAGAACCTGTCTGAAGACATACTGCATCAAGCAAGGATCCAGCAGCAGAATATGGACCTGGACTACAATGACGACATCTTTAACAGAGCCCTAATCTACATTGAGAACAAGATAATATCTCTAGGAGGATTGAACCTGAAAAGCTTTGGACTTCCCCAACCTAACAGAAACAGCGATTCTGCCATCTCCAGTGAAGTAATTAGAGAACGAAGTTATAACATGGATGTGCTCGCAGCTTATATACAGGAGAATGAGCCTAAATTGGTCCAAGACCAAAAAGAAGCCTTTGACAAGATTACTAGAGCAGTTTTTGATAGGCAAGGGGGTATATTCTTTTTGGATGCTCCAGGCGGAACCGGGAAGACGTTTCTTATCAACCTTATTTTGGCAAAGGTGCGGCACAGAAATGAGATTGCCCTGGCTGTCGCTTCATCCGGCATTGCTGCTACACTCTTGACAGGTGGTAGGACTGCTCACTCGGCGTTCAAGTTACCTTTAAATCTGACAAGCACAGAGACTCCAACGTGTAACATCCCAAGGAATTCAGGAAGGGCAAAGGTTCTACAGGATTGCAAGCTCATCGTTTGGGACGAGTGTACCATGTCCCACAAAGCCGCATTCGAAGCATTAGATGTCACCATGAAAGACCTCAGATGGAACAATGACAGAATGGGAGGCGTCGTAATGGTTTTGGCAGGCGATTTTCGACAGACGCTACCAGTTATTCCACGTGGAACGAGGGCAGATGAAATGCAGGCCTGCATAAAATATTCTTACATCTGGAATGGCATTCAAACACTTGGATTATCGACTAACATGCGAGTTCATCTCAACGGTGATCCCTCTGCCCAGCAGTTTGCAGATAATCTACTGAAACTAGGAAATGGAACCCTTACTTCAGAAAATGAAGATGGATATGTAGCGATGCAAGGCATTGGAAGGATTGTGACTACTGAAGAAGAACTGAAAGAGGCTGTGTTTCCGAATGTGATTCACCACTTCACTGATCACGCATGGCTGTGCGAAAGAGCAATTCTTGCCCCAACAAACGAAGCCGTCAGTGTTATCAACAAGCAACTTTTACAGAACTTACCCGGAACTCTTCATATTTACAAATCTATAGACACGACATGCAATATTGACGAGGCTGTCAACTATACGACAGAGTTTCTCAACAAATTAGAGCCACCTGGAGTACCCTCCCACATATTGGACTTGAAGGTTGGAGCACCGATAATTCTCCTCAGGAAGCTGGATCCGCCTGCACTTTGCAATGGAACAAGACTTTCTATCAAGAAACTGATGCCAAATATTATAGAAGCCACCATCATGACCGGACATGCTGCAGGCGAAGATGTGTTTATTTCAAGAATTCCTATAATCCCTTCCGATCTCCCGTTTCAGTTTAAGCGTCTACAATTCCCTGTTCGTTTGAGTTTCGCGATGAGCATTAATAAGGCACAAGGACAAATTCTCAAAGTTGTAGGGCTCGACCTCCGTAAGCCGTGTTTCTCCCATGGTCAACTGTACGTGGGTTGTTCAAGAGTTGGTAATGTCGATAATCTACACATCTTAGCTCCGAATGGAAGAACATTAAATATAGTTTATCCCGAGGCTCTCTAACGAAAAGGACAATCTAAAGAAAAATTATTGCCACTCTCCCAAACTAACTCTGACTGTCATGCTTTAAATGATGATGTTATTGTTTAGTGCTCTCTTGAGAGCATGAGCAATAATCCGAATGGTGCTGCTTCCCAGTGCTACAGTACCAACAGACATTAATCGGTAAGGGTCCCTTGCGACCCCAGACCGAGCTTCACAAACATACACAAACACTCTCCTCTTCTAATTCATTGTCATCTAAGTTTAACTTACACTTAAATTAAAAATTTAATTGGTTCTCAACTCCAAATTTCCTGTAAGCAGGATGTTTTATTTCATCCATGTTTTCGATACTTTTTATTTTTTCTGTACTGTACTCTCTATCTTTCCCTTTCAACTCTTTCCTATCTTTGATTTTGAATTTTTTATGTTTTACTTTTCTTTAAACTTCAGACCAATGATTATAACCACATGACTACGGTTTCCTAGCATGTGCTAATATGAGGTCTGTTCTCATTTAAACTAATTTTTTAACAGATGGCTCATGGTTAGGATATATTGTTCCTTTTTATCGACGGGGAATGTTGTGTGTAGGGAGGGGGAGAGAGAGAGACTGTCTACATGTCCTACACTACTATTCCTGCGCTATTCACTTATCTGCTTTTTCTAAATGCACGGGCAACGCCGGGCGGGTACAGCTAGTACTCTTATAAAACTAAAATACTGTATTCCTTTCATAAATTTGAAAATACTGAACTAATTATGATGAAATTACAATAAAACTTTTATTGTGTTAGAATTTAAAGAAATTTAAATACTTTTGAGGTTATGTGTAGAACAAAAAAAATAATAATTAAGAAATTCAAATCTAATAAAATAATTTTTTTATTTGTGAAAAAAAAAACTTGGATGCAGCACAACAATGTCTATTTCAGTCACATGTGCTCACTTATTCAATACTTGTAGAAAATATTCATGAAATTCAAATATCATGAAATGAATTTAAGTATGACTTTCATATGAATGAAAGATACATAAATTTTGATTGAGGTGTGACATATGTACTTCCGAACCCTGATTTGTTTACATTGAATGATTTGTTTACCCTGATTGTAGATTTAAAATTGAAGTACGGGGTCATTTTTTCATAAAAGAAATATACACAATTAATATTTCAAATGTTTCGTATTAATTGTAAAATTATACTAAAAATTAAGTTAATGTTCTGAATTCGAAGATTTAAAGTATTTTTCCTAAAACAACAATATGAGCTTCATTTAAAAAAACTATGAATCAAATCAGTCATTATAAGTTAATTTTACTACGTTAATCCATTTTACCAGTCTGGGAAGAGGAAAGCTTTTTAAACATACTTTAAAAATAGCCCCATCCCAGACTATTTACTAGCTTGATAATCTCCAACTGAAAGAGCTATCTTCCCAGCAACTTCCACCAAGTCGCAAATATTCCACTTTTATGACCACTCTAAAGTTCATATTTCGTTGAGTTTGTCTGGACAATTTCCAACATCACCACTTTTTATCTCTAATTATTTATAGACACTCTGGGTGATTTCTCATCCGTCTTCTCGCCAACCGCCCCTAAGTACAGCACCCACTGAGGATATGTCAATGAAGCCAGTGACAAGAACCTCCTGAGTGAGGGCCATTGAGCGAAGGAAAATAGGGCCGGCTATTTTAAGAGATGACCCTCTTGTGGGCCGTCTGCTTTACATGTGAGGAGGATGCCGGATAACAACGGCGCGTGGGGTGGAGGATCCTCTCAAGAGGTTTGACATTAACACTTTAGCAGCACTCAACCTTCACAACTATTTAGTGAGCTCTCTTCTTTTTCAGATATTTATTTTACCAAAAGGATCTCCTTGTTAGAAGCTCTTCTTGACTATGGTGGTAATGCAGATTTAACAACACTTCAACTGATACATATGCATTTGTATGATAAAACAGCGCGGAAAGTTACTGTATGCTGCACACGAATGTTCGTTAATCTTGCTTACATCGTTGAAAAGTTTTATATCTGTAAATACTTTCAAAATAAAAAAGCGTGCTATTTGAAATCACCAATAACTTTAATAACTGGTAATACTACATTTTTAAAATAGCTTTTATTTTTACCATCATGCCTAATATTATCGTAAAATTTTTCAAAAATCACGAATCATTTCAAAAAAATTATATCAATAATATAACTGAAGTCAATAAAATCACAGTACAATGTATTTTTGTAAAATTATTTCTAAAAACTATGCTGGAAATTTTCAGAGTAGTTTGGAATACTTTTTTTATATTAATATATCTTCGCTTAAGCAAGTAACTAATTTTTATTTAAATTATGAATTGATTATGATAAAAATTCCCCAATTTCATATTGAAACATGTAATATGAACAATCAATATTGATTTCTGATTTAATAGTTCGACAAGAGAATTTTAATCAGAAAGTTATATGGTTCCCATTATATACATACATATATATATATACATACATATATATATATATATAT
>JAPDSC010131571.1:0-11449 GCA_026290005.1 Latrodectus geometricus | reverse complement strand
GCAGATGTAAAATGTAGAAAAATGTATACATTAGACTATCTTAAGGAGCTTAAATGCTTAGTGTAAAACAAAAATAACTTTACATTTGTTGAAATTGCAAATATTTCAATGTTTAGTGGAAAGTACCCGTAAAAGATCATTGCTTTCCTTGCTTTGCATTGACATAAAATCTATAATAGTAAGCAAAAAAAATTTGAATTTCAATTTTGCTATGAAAAAAACTGAATTATTTTCCCTATTATTTTTATTTCTACATAATAACATTTATGTCATAAGTGTGTAAGATTTTACTGTACGCTATTTGTACTATTTATATACATGTAATTCTTACGATTTTCTTATGTTCTTAGAAAAAGAAATTACCTTTCATTGGAATTTTTTTAACTTGAGTTATGTTAGTAAAATACTCAAAAATGTAATTATTTTCCCCTAAAGTTATAAAAATTACGACTCATATAAAAGCCAGAGTTTTAATGATGAAATATATATATATATATATATATATATATATATATATATATATATATATATTTTTTTTAAAACAAATGAGGGGGATATAAAATTTTAAAAAAATGCCTTTTACACTATTGTATAAAGTATAAATATATTGTTTGATAAAAAAAAATTATTTCATTTATTATATCTTTATATTAATAGTTATCTTTACATATGGATAATTTAATGACCTTCGATTTTTTAGATACAGTTAACCAAATGCATCACTTGATTATCGTTACTAGTAAGAATGTACGATGTTAATACACGTAGTTCTTATGATTTGAAATTTAAATTGCAAATAACTTGATGTAGTTTGTAAAATTTTATCAGCAGTTACCTTTTAATTTAATTCAATTCAATTTTTTAAAACAATATGACAGACAAGTCACATTGTTGGTTGTCATGTCTATTATATATTCTATGTAAGTCGTATCAATGCTTTAATATATTATTCTGTACATTTCTATTACCAAGCATGGTAAAATTAGTCTTTATGGTGTATATGGATAATTCATAATAACCATCGATTTTTTGATACTGTTAACCAAATTTAGGAAACTTGATTATTGTAACTTGTAATTATATTTATGTTTAATTACAAAATTACGTATGATTATAAACTGGGTATTGAGAGAGGTAACAGACAAGTCTTATATTCAAAATATTATACCTCGTCCAGTGATAGTTTCCGGTGTCATATTCACAAACTTGAGTACAACAAAGACATCAATAACCTTCTTTTGAAAGGAATAAAGAGGTTATGCAATAATTCTATCATTCAAAAACTCCATTTTTTTGTCAAGATGATGCATGAAGTCAGTTTACAAACATTATACAAATAAAAGTGGAGCTAAATTTCAATAGTGTCCTCAAATATTTCACATAATCTCCAAACTTTTATTTTTTTCCTTATTAAAATTCAGATTTGACATTATGGTAAATCGCTACAGAAAATGTGTAATGCGATTTAAATACCAACAACCTGAAATTTGAAGCTCAATAAGGCTTATATAATACCCCATTTCTTTTAAGTGGAAAGTTCTGAATTTGATTTTAGAGCTATTGTTCAATGTGAAATAAATTTTGAATTTTCCGGGCCTTTTCTTATTACACGTGAATTTGGCTTTCAACCTAGAAAAACTCTTTTCAGAAAGCAGTATTAAAGTATTTTTTTCCTAATGGTGAGGCACTGGTTGATTGATCCGTCTCCCACAACAAAGTTGGAAACTACTATCTCATTTAGCGTTACCCGGTGCGCATCTGTGAACCAAGTCATGGAGGCGAGTAGCATTGCCCACGTCACACCACCACGAACCCGGTTATAGGACGGAACACATTTATCCATCATCTCAGAACAAGATGAAAGGACAAAGATGAGCAGATAGAGAAAGGAAACTTCTATATCAAAACCGGGATTTGAGCCCGGAACCAACAAGCCAGGAGTCAGGAACGCCAACCACTCAGCTATTGGCCTGCGTAATATTAAAGATAGATGTTTAAAAAATCAACTATTTTAGGTTATCCACTACGCGTTATGCAAAGCAGCCTTAAATGCAAGCTCTATACTTCTAAATTTGTAGTCTTATGTGCAAATGTCTAAATTTCGACATTAAGACTTGTTGTAGTATGATAGATATATGTTATATTTTAAATGGGTTGGGGGAACTTAGAATGTTTCTTAATTGACTTCACTAGAGATATAAGTTTGCATGGAAAAATAAAATTATCATACAAACTCATTTGTGTATCTATGATAATTACGTAAATAATGTTCCATCACTAAGCTTTTTGTAATTTTAGTACTTTTTAACACATATTATTTATGAGGAGATATCTTATTAAGTGTCCATATCTCAAAGTAGGGTTAATTCCTTCATTATAATATTAAATTCACTGACAAATATATAATATTAACTATCTTTATTTTTATTAGAATAAAATTGCTTTATATTTCTTAAGTAAAGTAATAACTTGTTAAACTTTATTTTCTCTTCAATCTAATAGATTATTTATATATATTGTAAGAAAAAATATCACTAATACATATCGCTGTTTTATTAAATAATTTGAGTTACAATGGAACAAATCAGTATAAATTTACAGTATACCCAAGTATTCACTGGCAAAATGAATTATTTCTTATCAGGTTTCTGTGCTACACCTGGATTTGGGAGGATACCTGTTGGAACAACCAGATATAGTGACGGAACTTGTGAAAAGCTTACATGCACTCAAGGTAGATTAACTCGAGAAGGGTGAGTATTTTAAAACAAATACAATAATTTAAGAATATAGAATTACAGTTATAAATCACTCTATTGTTAAACTCAGTTGACATCAGAGGGGTCAACACTACGATCTGCTTAATCCAAAAGTTTTGTATTTGATTTCTATCTTGGCAACATATATTTTTGGTGGCTTAAGATCTGCTATAAGCCTTGATTTCAACTGCTAATGAACAATGGGAAATAAATGTCGAGATTTTGTTTTCTGCTTGCAAATATGTCGATATTCGTTGTGAGGAGCTTTTTCAGGGTTTTATATTTTATTATATATGAACGCATTCCACTTACCACAGAAAGTTCTACAGAAATGCATTACATGTTGAATGGCCAAGTGTTTTACAACATACATCAGTTGTTAGAAGTTCTGTTAAACTGTGTCAAAATGTTCACTCAAAAATTAGCAGTACATATTTTAACACCTTAAATCTACTTAAGTTTTATTTGAACTATCACAACGCATTTCTGTAATGAAATTCAGTAAGCTATATTTCATTTCTGTACAGAGATATATGTGAATATGAAGCACGTTCACATATTACAAGGAATGGTATCTAGCAGACTCTCTAACACCCATTGATAAATGGACATTCAAAATTCAGAAAAGCAATATTTATTGTCCATTGCTCAACAACGACTAAAGTTATCTAGGAAGTTTCTATTTCGATAGAGATGTTAAACACATATGGGAATAACTTAAAAATAAGTCATTTTTTTGATTAAATCAGATAAGTTACAGGATCACTTAAGACAATACTTATTTCATGTTAGCTTGTCAATCGCGTGCGCGCTTTAATTAAAGAATTTTCTCAAATCTATAATGAAATCTTTTCCTAATACTCTGATTTCTCTAATATAAAATAGTAAAAATTGGTTTCAAAAATGATAGTATCGTATTTGGAAATATTTTTTCAACTCCATGAAACAATTATACTTTACAGGAAAACTTAAAATAGCAAGCAACTTGTCAACTAAGGTGTTCTTCCAGATGCTCTATTGGATTCAGATCTGGAAATAGTGGTGACCATTCCATTCGCTCCAAATATAGACTCTCAAGATATTTCTCAACAGCTATTGCTTGATCTTCCTGATCGATCAGTAGTTGTATAGAAATATGTGTTATTATCAATCAGGATGAAATCATTGCCAATTGCACCTTCATGTAGGTGGACATGTGGATTAAAGAACTCAACCTGATATATATCCAACCAATCCCAGTTCCTCCCTGTAACACATGCAAGTCAGTATGACCAACGAGTGAGATTCCTATTCAAATCATTATTCCACTACCCTGGTAATTCTGTGTTTCCACAATGTTTTATTGATGATATATCTGGTTCCCTCCACATCAGCACACGTCATGAATCCTTCATTTGTGTGAATCTAGATTCGTCTGTAGAAAGTACAGAAGCCTATTGCTTTCTGTTCCAGGAAACATGTTCTTTTGTCCTAGATAAGCGGTGTCTTTTCTGTCACCTGGTAAGGGATACACGTATTGCCTTGCATAAGACTTGATGGTGATTTACTTTTGATTTAAAGTTTCGATTTAGTAAGATGTTTTACTTTAATAATTCATTAAATATGTCGAAATGTATTTTGTTTTCTATGTGTATGTATATTTATCTTTCAGTCAGTTAATCAATTTTTAAAAATAACATTTTTCTTGGATAATCTCGCGCCTCACAGAATGAGAATCGATGGGTTACATGCATAAATACTAAAAAAGGTTGCCAAGATATTGACACAAATAAATCAGTATCTGTCTCATTCTAAATTAAATTCTTTTTGAAAGAACCAAAATAGAACTTAGTTTGTACAGAGAACTAATTGTGATTGAAATTTTTCTATTCCAAATTTGTGTTTATATTTACCTTCTGTACTTTTCAGATGTGACTTTGTTATAGAAACTCCAGGTTGCCAAGTTGTGGTAGGCCTTGGACGTCAATATCCAGGCTGTTGTCCGCAGTTGATATGTGGTTAGAATACTCTCGCAGAAACAATGGAATTCGATTTCATTACAGTCATACATAAGTTTCTTATTGAAATACGATTAAAAGCAATAACGTTTTTTTTAATTGTTAATATGTTAATTTGAGAATTAATGTGCGCATTTTTTAATCAATAAAAAATTCATTTCTTACTTATGTATAACATTTTTGCCACTTTATATTTTGAGTTTTGTAGAGTTGATTGTATTGCATTTATAATAAACTATTTAGATTAAGTTAGATTAATAAATAATTCAAAAATTAATTTCATTTTTCCAAAATAAGATTTAATTTATTTTTTCAGAGATAACTCTCTCTGAATTCGCATTATCATGAAGCATTTTCAAGTTGTTTGACGTGTTAATGAAAATTTCTGCTTGGTTTTCTGTCAAATAAGAAATTTCATAACTAACTTTTCAACACTTTTTTAACCTATATATCAAAAAGCTTAAAATCAGGTTAAATTAAACAAGAAAGTTATTCCCCGATGAAAAATATAAATTATATGTGGAAAATTGTTATTGTTAAAATTATTTTCATTTATTTTTGCAGTCTTGAGTTTGAATAGGCACCACATTTCTAAAAAGCTAGTTGAATTTTACTTTTACTCTTATCTAAAAAAGATATTTAACCTAAGCGCATATATATATATATATATATATATAAGTAAGTAGAGATCTCTCAAACTAAGAGAAAAAGTAACAAACTTATAAAACACGTTCGCTACATTGGACGAACTTATATCTTCTCAAATACAGAAAAAAATACATATACTATTTTTTTTAAAGTTATATTGGAAGAATGTAGAAAAAAAAATTAATCTATATTTATATAGAGTGAGGTGCATATTTTTCTGTACTTTTTTATATACGTATGAATGACAATCTTAAAAAAAACGGGTGAAGAATTCCCTCCTTTAAGTGATCAAAGATTTGAAAAGGTGTGTATGGCACGATAAGCAACTTCACAGGGAGTTCAAATCTGCGTTATAATTATGATTTAAATTAATTACTAATTAAAATATTGTAACAAGGCACATTAAAATGACGTAACATCCTATGCTTCATATTTGTCAAAGACCAACATCCTGATATGAATTTAATACCATTCTGCACAATCTTTTTCAATTTAACCCCAGATAAAATGTCGCGGACACTCAAAATGATTATGTAGATTAAGTGTCCTCTGTATATGATGTCATGTTTTATTTTCCTAACGGATTTAAACTGAAGCTTAACAGAAAAATCACTTAAATCTGCATTTTTTCATGTTTCCTTTTTTTAGAAAGTTTAAGTGGAATTTCTTCTTTTACTAAATATTTATAACGTTGTATTAGTTTTATTTTTCATTTTGGCATGATTATTATTTATCTATGCCCTTACATGGCTGTTAATTAAGCTTAGTTTTTTGTTCAATACCTTTTTAATAATGGAAACCCGAAGCAGAGTTAAGTATGCAAGTTGAAGATTTTTATGAAATATTTAATTTGAATAATCTACCAAGTATAGAATTCAATAAAAAAAAGTCTCGAATAATGATGAAAAAGGTGATATTGAATCAAAAAACTGCAGAAAAAAATTGATATTTTTTTAAACATAGTGAAATTTTAACCACTTGTAAATGTATTCTTGGGAAATTATCCGTAGATGTTATTTTATTCTTTTAAAAGATGATTAGAAATGCAAGCGAGTAGAAAAGAAAAGATAATTTTTTCGTTAAATATAAATTTAGGTATTTTTAGAAAAATATCAAATAATTTTTAAAATGTGCTGAGACCTTAGGTTCTTCATCTACAGGACTAAATTCTATTATAGTTTAGGGTTGTCTAAGTTCTCTTCCTCATCAAGGTTCCATTTGTAGCCAGAACTCTTCATCTATTCACTCCTAAAATCTTTAGACATATTTCAACACGCTCCATCCCACTTGTGGCAGGTTCTACTCTTTTTCATGTACTTTAAGTCTTGAAAAATGTCAATTTTTTATCTGGGTTTTAATCTTCCCGACATAAAACATGCCACAGCCATTTGATCCTTCGGTGAGTTCACAGAATGTTCGGTGTTCTATATATTTTTTATATCCTTCAATGAGTTTTATAGAGTCTTTATGTTAGTACTCATTAAATTCCCATCACATCTTTTATAAAAACAAACAACGTTAATATGTTTCTGTTATATTTCTCTTGTTTCTGAAGATAAGGAAACGTGCTAAATACTGATAACACAAAAAATGGGCTTTTTCTAATTTTTACTAATGACAAAGAAAATCTGCTTTCACCATAGGGTGACTTCTCCATTGCGTAACTGATTAAGAAAATGTCCATAAATTTCAATACAAGCAAAAGTGCATTGTTGATAACAGTAAACTCTTGCATTGCATGTTGTATAATCTATTTCGATTATGCAATCATGGAATAATACAAGCATGGAGAGATTTAAAACATTTTCTCTGTCAAGTGTAGGGTCAAGTTTTTAAAGTCGTCCCCACATTAATGTCTCCAAGTTATTTTTTGAACGTAATTTTATTACTTGTATTTTGGTGTGAAAAAATACACATTATAAGCGAAGGTTCATGCAAAATTTATGTAAATTTCAAACACAGAACTAATCTTACATATCTTTGCAATCAATTGATAATTAAAATGAAATGTGTTCAAATATTTATCTTTAATAATTAAACAACAGGATCTTTTATGGAGTATAAATACAAATTAAGACATCTTTCATCCATTCTATATCATGTTAATTGGTTTATAGTATAAAATTTAGTTTTTAAACTTAAACCAAATTTCTATGCAAATTTGAAATTTTAATACAGATTTGATGGTTCACTTTTAGCATGTTAGTCAATGAAATAATATAAAATATAATCATGAATCAATGTTTAATAAAATAACATGCTTTTTATGTCATATAAATATATTTTTGCACATTTTGCGTGCACTCCATACCTTTTAGAATATTTTTCTAAATGCATATGCATAGCATTTTGGGTTATAAGCAATACACATATCTATGCAAAATTTATCAGAGATAAAAATGACAGTGTCTTCCCAAATAAATCCATGAAAGAAGTAAAATTCCCTTGGATAAATATGAGTCTATTCAAAAACTCTATTTTATATATAAAACAATACATTTCACCTATTTTTTTTTAAAAATTTTTTATCAAATACAAATTTTATAGAGTGCAGTTGCGTCAAGATTTGAAGGTCTGATAAAGTGGTAAGATGATATGAAGCCACACGGGTATTAACAGACCTCTCAAAAGATATTACTACGTTTATAGTTAACTTTTTCGGCTGATCGAAGTTAGAGAACATTGCAAAGTGCTTCTTAATTTTCAACCAATAGTAATTAACGAGAACCATAATTAAGCTGTGACTCTATTCTCTAAGTCACACTCTTTTAAGAATTTTTTTATGTGCTTGATACTTTTTAGCTTGAAAAATCTTTGCTTGAATCAGTTTTATGACATCCTATGTTTCTACCTTGAAAAAATGCCTGTTTCTGTAAAGCTATGACATCTCCTAATATTCCTGAAACAAGAATACTAGAGAAAACAAAATTACTACATTAAATGAAAGACTATAAATATTAAGAGATTTAAAAGTTTATTGAATCTCTAAGGATTGTATAATCCTTAGAGATTCAGTAAATTCATTAGATCATTAGAGTCGGATTCATACCCAACTGATCTTAGAAAACGCCATATAGAATGTCATGTTTTTGATTTCTGTGGGGGCATAACAATTTAGACATGAAATTGTTTATTATTAGAAACAAATACAAAATTACTTATTTTCCGAAATAAGCCAATTATTTTCAAGACTCTATAACTCTCTCAATTTTAATTTTCAACTAAAAACAAAATTAATGTTGAAATAAGTATACATAAATCTTGATTAAAAGTGCAAATAAAATGTATGTAGTATACTTTTATAGTTATTATTACACATAACTATGATACAATTGAAATTATGATTAAAAATTATTGACGAGAAGATGGCGAGTTAAGCTTCTAACTGAAGATGTCAGAAGGACGTTATACTATCAGCATTTATAAGTCAAGAAAGGGATTAAATGCATGAAAATGATCATATATTCCAAATCTCCTTGAATACTAAATGCCAAAATTCTTTCATTTAAAAGAATTGAAAAAGAGAACAAGTTTTCCTTCTGGAGCTAAAACAATTATACTTCCTAAAAACTATAGACATCATTATTTTTTAGGAAAAATATATTTTAGAAATCTGTGGCCCTGGTGGCCTGATTGGGTTCGATAGGGCATTCGTTCTCGTAATAATGTCCCAATAGAAAATTCTCCATGTTCACTAATGGGGTATGGAGCACATTCAATATGTCATGTTCGCAATGTACTCCATGTGGAATGATACCTCTAGGGGTGTTAATCGAAGTCTGCGAGTCTTCTACTTTCTCCCTGCTTCAAACTTTCGAAGATCTACCCAACTTCGGCACATCCACTTAGTTGCCTTACTATATGAGTTGCGGTCACTTTCACCCTTGTAGCAATCAAAGAAGGAAATCCTATAGCACCCGGGCATTAGAAATTATAATGAAAAAATATTGTAGGAAAGTGGAATTTGATGTCGTATACAATTAGAATTTATACATTGATGGCAACTTTTAATATCCAAGGAAACACGTTTATATCTACATTCTTGATAAAAAAATAAAATAAAAATATAAAAATAAATAAATTAATTAATTAAAAAAAACTGGTTCCAGAATGGTATGTACTATGGCATATATACGTATAGTGTGCCTATAACTTAGCTTTACTTACTATTTACACTAACTACAAATCGTGCACTTAAAATCTTTAAAATGAAATATAGTTTATGTTTAACGTTACTTGTATATTAACATCTTGATGAAATTTTCATACCATTAAAATAAATCAAAAACATAAAATTGAAGAACAATATGAATGAGTTTATTTATTTATTTTTTTAATTTTTTTTTATTTTATGTAGATTAACTGAAAAAAAACGCGTGAAAATAAAAACGATCTGAATCAATTTTTCAGGCAATAGTGAAAACTACAATAATTACAATTGGGAAACTTTTCATTTTATCGATAATACTTCCATTATATCAATAATTATTCTGAGCCATTCAAAAAAAAAATTAATTTGATTCTTATTATTATTGATCTAATACACTTCTTTCCATTATTTAAATTTGGAACAATTTATTATTTTATAAGAAAAAATTTAAAAAAAGTAGTGAAAAAATGTCTCAGTTATTAATACGTAGAATTATCATAGGTTTGTTTATAAAACCAAAGTAGTTTTACCGGTTGTATAATATGATTAAAACACACCCTACAAAAAATAAAACTGGTAATATTTTTAAAAATTGAAGAGCGATGGTTTGAAAGTTTTATAAATATTTGTATTATTTAATACTTTTAAACACAAAAATAATTTTAGTTTTGCATCGTTCTGTGTTTCAGAAAACTTTTCCCTAAAAATTTAAGTTTTACTAACATTTTTATTGCCTTGCTATTTTTTGACGAAGGAGTAATGAATCCCATACGATTATTATCTTTATATACGCTCTATTTTTGTATTTCTTTTTATAAAGTTTCTGTTCATTACGTTTTAAGAAAATGGAAAATAGGTAATTTTATGAATTCCATGGAATATACAAGAATTTAAAAAAAAGCAACAAACTATTTTATATCAAATCTGTTAAGGGCAAAGTGTATGCTAATCAAAATTTTGCTCTTTACTGTGAATAGTGGCACTTATTCTATAACCCATTTCTATATAATATAAAACCTGTACTATCTTTATATATTCAGAACAGAAAGGCATGGGTTTAATACCAGTCATAATTCGAAAACAGGAAATTGATTTTGTGCTTGAATATATAGTGTCTGCTTGAGTGTTTTATAGGGTTTGATCCCTTGAGACGCATAAATGTGGCTCACTGACTATAAAATCTTCGCAAATAACAATAATATGCAGCGGAGAAAAAAATATCGCAGATTGTTTCAAGTGCTATTCATTATACAATTTTTAAATTTGGCTTTTATCTCTATAAATATAAGTAAGTTTAAATTTAATTCCAAGTGACTTTAAGGTTGTTAGTAAAAAAATGAGATTCTGGTGAATTTCCAAGTTATTTGTTAAAAACTGGCTAAAACTTTATTTAAAAAATATATGGGAAAATAACATGCAGAAGCATGTATTCCATATTTTATCCTTTTATTTTTTTTTTACTTTTGTAAATAAAAAGTGTATAACGTCAATCATGACGTCATACTTTTAATCTTGATATTGATATAGTGTAGGCGAATCTTTTTTATCCACTATCGGGGCATTAGGCCGAGATAAGTGGCAAACAGTAAGCGGTTACGAAGGTTTTATTTCTGAATCTTGAAAATTTTAACTTTTTACGATTAAATTTTTTATTTATATACTAGTTTTGTATGTATAGAATTAACTAAACTATTCAATAATTTTCTGTAAAAGTATTGGGTTATATTTATTTTAGTTTTTCATCGTTTCGAGTCACTGGCATTTAAATGATTTATTCAAGAATTTTAACTATTTGTTGACAAACATTATTTTTAACAACTCACTATTGAGAAAACTGTGCATTCATTAGAGCAAATGAACAAAAGTAACCTCTATCTCAGTTGGTTAATTGTTTC
>JAPDSC010131565.1:0-12622 GCA_026290005.1 Latrodectus geometricus | reverse complement strand
TACTTATTAATAGAAAATAAATAATAACTCAGAAATAAATAATTGAATGATATTTATGAGTTAGCTTGGATCTCTTATTATCTTTACTGTCAATCATAGGCAACATAGTGAATTTGAAATCATGACAGGAAACAATTTCTTCTTGCAACTATTCTTTGAAAATATATATGTACTTTTTTTATAGGCAAGTTTGAATGTTGACCTTGGGCAAGTTTATAGTATCTTATTGAAACAATAAGGTTATAAACAACCAATACACTTTTGTTTTTGTACTTTACACATCGCATATGTGTGGTAAAGATCAATTACAAGTCCATCAAGGATTCATTATTCGCACAATTTTGCGCTATAGTCCCAATATGCAAGCCTGATTAGCAACTTAAAAAGTCTACAATTGTTAAACTTTATTCATATTGCGTAATACTCTGATGCCTTGCAGATAAATTAGCAAAAAATTAAAACTAAAAGATTGTCCTCGAGATTAAATCTTCCAAGTGCTGTATATAAGTGAACAATAAACTGTTAAATGTTAAGATACTTTTGCAATAAATCTAGCAAAATTATAATAAATATTTTGGCCTACTTTATCAATATATTCTGTTTTATATAGATTATACAATAGAACACCTATAGGGTACAATAGAAATGTAATTCAAGCCATGTCAGAATATTAATAAATTCTGTAATCAACTACTACATTTAGGAAAGAATCATCAATAATAGCTTCTTTATTCTTGTCTACAATTAGCAAGTATGATTGGCTTAATGATATTAGCTTGCATATTAGTAGCAATAAAATAACATTCATAATTTAAAACCAGATTAAATAAATATTATATTTCTGTAATAATTATATGTTCATACTGAATGTATTTCTGGTGAAATATTACGTAAAATCCAAAAAAAATGAAACTGCTTACAAAATTATTTTAATATTATCTTCAAGGGTTTAGTATCGATAGTTAATGTTAGTCTAATTATTTTCTGCAGTTTTTCAGTCCACTGAAAATCTTCAGAATATAATTCGGAATTTTTCTTTCACGGATACAAATTTAAATATGTTTCCTATATTATTTTTAAAAGTTTGATTTTTGAAGTTAAGTAAAAATTATTTTATTGGAATAGCATAAAATGAAGTGTCATATGTTTTATAAATTCTGTTCTGTAGCTTATTCGAATCAAAAATAAATCATTTAATAAAATGTTGCAAATCATGTAAATCTTATTAAAAATTTTCTACATTGTAAAATGTTTATTGAATTCTAAATTTTTTGAGTTCTGTTATGTATATTTTATAATAAAAACCTTAGATATGTGCATTGCTATGTCATTCTAAATTTAATATAGATCATGAAAAAAACAGAAAAATTGCACATTTTTGTGACTTAAATTATTACAAAAATTCACTTTAAATAACGATGTACGCTGAAAATTTATTAATTTTACATATTTTCATAAGTTCCAAACGTCAATATCATTTAAAATATACATCGATTTTTAATATAATTAGCACATTTTTTTAATAAAATTCTCAATTTCTATAAGCAATCTCGATTCAAAATTTATTTATACTCATATTTCAATTTGATTTATCCATTTATAAAAGGTATAAAATTTCTAATAAAATATGAGATACAAAAATATAAAAACTAATATCGCAAGTTTCATGTTGCTATAAAGAAAATTTTCTTAAAAATGTAAGATCCTGAATATTTTTTTAAATGTTATTAATTGAAATTATATTACTATTTTATACTTAATATTACCAAGATATTTCATTACGAGGGCATAATAGCATTAGTTTAAAGCATTAATTTTATTGTATTGCTTAAAAAAATAAATAAATATATTATTTTTCACTTATGCGGAAAAAAAACTCAATCGGCTGTACAGTTGTGATTTCTAAAAATATGTCTTTATGATGAATGAGGAAAATTAATAGCTGTCATTTAAAATATAGACATCTGCATCAAATACCTTAATCTATATATGTATTAAATCTGTTAATGAATGAAAAATATAATTAGTTTACAATGGAAATTGCAGTAAATAAAATTATTCATATAATGATATCCAGACAGATCATAAAAATATTTCCGCAGACTATTATCTATTTGGAAAATTCATATTTATTAATTTAAATCAGATTGGAATATTGCTGCTGCTTTTGACTTAGCCTTGAAAAGTATTATGTCTATCATTATATATATTTTATTCGTCTGAAAGAACTGCTATTCATTTCAAAATGAAAATAAAGCAAGACATTGTCATTTATTTTTTCATAAATTCCTTTTGAAACAGAACAGTTTTAATTAATTCTCAGTCGAATTAAAATACAGATGATTAGTTATTTAAATAAATAAAATTAAATATATAAACTAAAGGACAAATAAAATACTTATTAACTATATGTTTTAGTTTATTTTAATTTTTTTATCTTTATAAATTGTATAGGAAAATTGTGTTGCTTAGGATTATCATAAGGAAGTTTATAAATATATTTCCACTTCCTTCATTTACACAATTTAACTAATATAATTTAAATGCAATATCTAAGTAAAATATGGTGTAACCAGTATGATAAAATTTATGAAATTTGCTTAACAATGGTTACAATTGTAAGTTTTACAAAACATTTTAAATTATATCTAAGAAAATTTACTTTTTTAATTTTGTAAACTGCAACAACCTAAAAATTATATTTTTACAGATTTAAAGTGAGACATTTTAAAACTATTTGCAAGAATACTAATCTATTGACCCCAAAAGTATTTTCTATTTGAATTAATATTTCTTGTTATACATTTTCGTACATCAAAATTAATTTTTTTGTGTTTTACTTGTTCAACTATTTACTAAACTGCGAATGTGATGCAATGATTATCTTTTATTTAAAGATAAATATATATAAATTAGAATTATTTTACATTAATTTTAAAATTTTTATTATGATTATTAAATTTACCAAAATGATCCATTAATAAATCTAGCTAATTTACATTTAGCTGAACCTCGCTGAAAATGTTTGATAACATTTCTTAAATTCTTTTGAGAAATAACATAATAAGGGTAAAATTAGGACTAAATATGATCTAGATTTAAATATGGAAATGGAAAAAATAATTATTAATAAGATTAAAAAAAAATTTAATCCTTTAATTATATAAGAAATTCTTAAATACTTGAATGATAATATTAAATATTTTGTGTAATGACTTTGTATTTGAATGATTGTTTTTAATAAACATATGGAGAATTTTGCAGTGTTTCTTGAAATTAAACTTTTGGCTATTACAAAGAATTAGTGATAAATCAGATCAACATTGTTTTTACGGAATATCTTATCCATTTAATGTTAATTAAAAGTTTTAATAAATTCACAAATTAGGAGTTAAGTTATTTAAGTATCAAAGTACTTGAGAAATAAAATAATATGGAATTTGTATCGTTAATTTAAGAACACACGATTAGTTTACTATTGTAAAAGAATACATAATTTACTATTGTAAAGAGATTACAACTGAGTTTAATTCAATCACTTTTCATTCAAATTCATTAAGTTGCTTTCGAAATATTATGTCAACACTAGCTTTAATATGCTTTTTAAGACCCTTAGTTATTAACAAAATAGCATTGTAAAATTTAAATTTTATTTACTCTCACAATTATTCATAATCAGAATCTCTTAGTACTCATTGCTTACAATAAAATATGAGAAAAAGTGTCTGAAAATGAGAAAGAAAAATTACATTTCAAATAAAATTTAGTCTAACAGCATTTTCTTCATGTAACTCAAACGATGTTATGCATTTAAAATTTTATAATTCTGATACTAAGATTTCTAGAATGAATATTTGAATGATGTCTAAAACTAAGATATTAGGTAATTAGTTTGTTTCTTTTTTTAGATTTTAACTTTTCAAAGAAGAAAATTACCTTTTTTACATACTTCGTAAATTACTTTATCAATAATTTCAAATATTTCAGACTGCATATTTGCTCCAAACTGATTATTTCTAAACACGCATTCTATTTTGGCTATTCTCAAAAACATTTAAAATGAATATTTATGATACAATTGTATTCAAAGTTTGAATTAAAGTAAGAAAATCAGTTCCTACTTCAATTCAAGCTCAGGAATGTCAAATAATTTTACATGTATACTCGTCCATAAAAAGAATTAACTCAATTATAATTTTACATCACACACAAAATGAAAAATTTCAACCAATATAAACTAGCAAAAAATTTGCTTTATATTCATTATAATAACTTAAACTTAATTTATTTCATATATTAAATAGTATTTACTTCACAAAAGCATATTATTATTTTTGTTGAACATTTCTTACAATCAATTATTCAACAACTCGAAATCTAAATACTTTTCCTTTCCATTATTTAAAATAGGAAAAATAAAAGGAAATTCGATGAAGAAAAGTCTCGGAGATTAAGTTTTAAAGATTAATTTAACAATTTCCGACTTACTTAAATGTCAAAATACTTACATTGCTTTGTTTCTATTGTTAAATAAATATTACTAACTATAAAAGAATTGCATTTAATTATATTTTAATTCATTTACAAAGCATTATACCTTATATATTAAACCAACATAAATAAATGTTTACTTGTGAAGGGATTGTACTTATGTAGAGTATGATTTTTTAATGATCAAATATTTATAATTTCCAATAGATTATAGAGATATAATTTTAAATTTTTGTTTTCTTTAATATTACTATACAAAAATTTTAAACAGCTTTTTTTATCTACTCCAAACTGAAACCACTAAAAGTGCTAATTAATATCTTCTATTTCAAATTTTTCGTCTGTCTGTCTAGTTGCTTCCGTTGACGTAATTTATGTACATTTACGTAAAAGATTTTAATCTCAAATTTAATAATTTAAATGTTTAAAAATATTAAAATATTTTATTATCAATTTTGTTTATTATAATGGTTAATTCAAAAGTTAATTTACTGAAAATTCAATGTTTGAATAATTTTAAATAGTATACAATATGCTCATTGTATTATTTTATTAACCGCAGTTTTTTAAATATTTTAGAAATTTTTTTAAATATTTGCTATACTTTTCTAAAATTAAAATTGCTGTCAGTCATCATTAATTCAATATTTGAAGCTAAACTTCATCAAAATTTGTGCAAAATGAAATACATTTATAAACATTAGAATTAAAAAACACTTTAATTCAAAAATGTACAATAAAATACAAAATGTACAATGGGCATTATTTTAATAGTGAAGAATCGAGAAAACACATACATCACTTTAAAACATTTTTATGTTTTATTTAGTTTTTTCATTCCTTTCTTTTTTAGATTCCAAAATTATAAGCCCAAAATTTTTTGAGAAAGCCATGCTTTCATTTCTATTTAATGTGTATATATAATTCAAAAATATCTACAAAAACACATTAAATATAGGTTAATAAAAACAATCATTGAATAGTTATACTACATAATAGTTTTAATTCAGTAACTCTCATAATGAAACATAAATTGGACTCATTTGGTTATTAAACTATCATATTTTCTTGTATATACTCTGCAGCGGCACATTATCCACTTTTTTTTAGAGTAAAGGAAATAACAGCGTTCCATAATCGGCCCATTCCATAATCGGCCCATAATATAATCGGCGGGAATTTTTTCGGAGAATAGACGAAATTATATACTACTGAGAATGTAGGTGTTACATAAAATAAAAAATAACAGTATGAGTGAAAATATAATAAATTGTACACAAAAAACATTTATTATAAAAAAGGTCTGTTTGGATCCCTTTCATTGCAAAGTGCGATAAACTGAGGTGAAAGCATGAGATTGACAAGTGCGATAATTTCGAAAGGATATTGGTAAAACTTATCAATTTTTAGTTTCAAAATTTTCAAATGAGGTTAAACTTTTTTTAAAAATAAAAAATAGAAAATTTGTTTCCTTAGTAATTAAAGTAAAGACATGAATTATTTTTGTACAACACATTGGATACATTTTTCTTTTGTACTGCGCATTCTTTAATTTCCACTTTTCATTTAACACGTTTGTCACCATTTTCTTATTTGCCTCCCTATTGCTTTTGATTTAAAATCTGTTGTGTAACTTTAACATTTCCGCTTCCATTTGACGATACACGAATTTGAATATTTTCAGAACGAAATGGTTCACGTCAGAACAACAATGATGTTAGAGAATTGCAGCTGTAATATCTTTCCAGAAACCGAATTTGCCCTTAAAAGTGATTGGACAAAGCTATTTATAGTTCAAATAAATCAATCAAGTTAAGGCGCCACCTGTTATTTATTTTATAAAACACGAGTGGTATTTTATTTCAAGGTTTTATAGGAAATTTTGGGATAGAGCATGTTTTTTTATCTGATTATCTTCGGTGGCGTATAATACATACAACGTTATTTGAAACTTATTTTAACACATATTCCTCGGATTATATACAGGAAAATACGGTAAATAAAATAATTATCATTCTTAAAATATACATTGAAAATGAATATCCTATTTTACGGAATTCTCATTTTAATCTCATTTAAGTGAAATTGTGTTTTATCCTTACATAATTCGAAAAATTGCTGAAATATAATATAATGATCTTTTCATAATTTTTTTATTTTTACGACTTATAAAATTTTGTATATTTTGTATTTTCTAAAGATATAAGCAAGATTTTCTTTTTGTTTCATTCCACTTTAATATTTGTGAATTTGAAAATAAAATTATGCGTTTACTTTTCGAGAAGGAAATGCAATATATAAAGTAATATTTTTGATAAAGGATTACATAACAAAACGAAATGTTAAATTAAATTAACTGAGACGTATTTGAACTTAGTTTGTAGTGAAATCTAAAAGACGTAATAAAGTTGCACAAAATCTCTTTAGAGTTCAATTTTAGCAGAATAGTAATCCATTCAACTGTCCTAGACAAAATACACAAAAACTGTGTTCTCTAGTCACTTTTAGGACAAAGAAGATTCCATTTGTTACACCAATTCAATAGAATTTGGATGTTACTAGAGAACATGGAAAAGAAAAGTGACAAAGTAGAGTTTAACGTACCTTCAATGAGCCGTATAAACTCAGGCTCACAAAAAATCTCCATTAGCACAGAATAGTAAAGCTGTGAAGATTTTGCTCTTTGTATATTTTACAAAATTGAAAGATAAAACTACCGAATTAAAGAAAAAGAAAAATACTTATTTTATTTGATTTACCATATTAAAATCTTGAAGCATAAATTTTAGAAAGAATTTTTTTTTAAAAAATTAAAACTGATTTTTTTATGCAGGATAATTTTAGTTGGAAAATGATAACGATAATATTTTGAAAAAGAATTTTACATCACGGAAAGACAAAAATGAACCTCAAGTTTGAAGTATTTCAAAATAAATCAAAATTTATCGAAAATGCAATGTAGTTATTTTTTTCAAAGTGTAACTGATAATTTCAAAACAGCTAATTTGACTTTAAAACACCATAGAAAATTATATTGCACTTTAACAAAAAGAGTCCACCTTTAATTACACATTAATTTTCGCTTTATGTAATATTTGTTCAAAATATTTTAATGTCTGATTTCAATGAATTTTGGAAAACACAATTCATTATTTTACAAGTATTTCATAATCAAATTCTTGAAAGAAATATTATTTTTATTAAAAGTTATTATGCGTTTTGCATATCTTAACACTGTATATTTATAAAGTTATAAATAGTATTTTAAAAAATACTTACGTTTGTTTTACAAAAAGAAAAAAATAAAAGAAAGCAATGTGCAAGCATTTATGCTTTAGTTAATCATGTGATTTCGGAAGCAAACCTAAATTACTTGCATACATTTAATGAATTATTTTTATTCTCAAATTGGTATGTCATTTTTTTTTTATTATACTTAACTTTTTTGTGTACTGTCTTTATTGAATATATTAAAAGAAAAGTTTTTAAATTTTTATTTTTATTTTTCTCTAAAAGGAATTTTGAACTTTTAAATTAACTTTGTTAGACATTTAATGAATTGTAGGTTATCTTACACTAAAGTTCATAAGAATCTAAAGTTACAAGTCAATTAGTTTGCATAACTTTCAGCCAATAAAAATAACTCATAAGGAAGTAACATTACAATACTATAAATATGAAGAAATAGAAAAAGTAATTTAAGAAATAAGATAATTGCCTTTTTCTACATTCGCATTTTTATTACTTTTCAGGTAAACTTGTTTCAAAAAGAATATTTTCTGCTTTCCTTAATTTATTGTTTTAAATAATGGAAAGTTTGGTTTCAAATGGTATAGAATATCAAAAATTGTTAATGCCTCAAAAAATCTATTTATGTTACTCTTTATAAAAATAGTTTTCATTATCATCATACATGTAAACTTTTTAATATGCTTTAATATTAAATATTTTTTAATTTCATTGCATCCACATAATTTTTAAATAAAATAAATATTTGTGAAGCTTATAATAATTTCATTTAATTGAATTTAAAAATATGCTTAACAAATATTAGTCGTTTTTATTTCCATTTTTCAAACTTTATATTCCATTTTAGTAAATTTCTGAAACGTCTGTTTATCGATATAGCTAATAATGAGATAATAGTTTTAGAATACTGAGAAATGCATAAAAGTTAATTAATAGTACATAAAATACATATAAGCAATTATTTCTACAAATATTTATCATCTCTGTAAATATTTGTAGAAATTTCATTGTTTCAAAAAGTTCTTTCAGCTAAGGGAAAGTAATTTCAAATAGTCATTTTTAAAATTTTTAATTGAATATAAAAATTTGCTTACATTTTTTTTAAAAGTTTTTATACTTTCATTAAAATGGAATTATTAACTAAATATATTCACTCTCATAATAAATCTTTTAAAGAATATAAAACATCTATATTTCTAATATTTATGTTATTGATTTTGCAATTTATTTCATAAGATTGCGATGAAATAACGAAAACATATTTTCAAAACTTCTGTATATAGCATAGGAAAAAGACAAAATATTAATTTTGAAAATCCAAGCTATTTTAGAGACTCGTGTTACTCTCATCTCGTCAAGATACTTAATAGATCTAAAGGTTTCTATCATGTGCCTTTAAAGTATTATCAAACTGTTTCTAAGTCATTCAGTGATATTTGGCTGTTTTTTTTTTTTTTTTTTTTTTTTTTTTTTTTTTTTTTTTTTTTTTTTGTTTTTTTTTTTTTTTTTTTTTTTTTTTTTTTTTTTTTTTTTTTTTTGAAAATTCTAGTTGTGAGTTGTATTCTGATTTTGTATTTTGAAGTATCCCTTTTAGTATGGCATGACTAGTGATCTTTTCAATATGTTTGTATTAAAAATGTTCCTTTAAATCAAAAGATACTGTAATTAAAATAATAACTATTTTAAAATCTATTTGTATAATAATAATGTATTTGTGGAAATAAATGACTTTCCATTTATTGCTTTACTTGCCAAGGGGACGTAAGCAGCCTGATCAGTAGATGCTGGCTCACCAATAATGAGCTCTGAAAAAATACTAAAAGTGACATTGATGTTTTGAATGGCATATTTCATTAAGTAACATATCAGATAATTTACATGAGCCTCAAAGCTCATTAATTGAGGTAAATAGTGAGAACGCAAATAGCAGATGTGAGCAAATGGTTAGAAACAAAATATTGTAATGATTTTGCATTGTTGTTTGGTACAGGTGAAAGAGAAAGGATATTATCTCCCTCATTTATTTTTAATTTTCTATCGCTCAGATAAACGAAAACCCAATTTTTACACACAGATTCATCTTTGTCAGATAAATCATTTTTTTCGTAGCAGTTGGTACAACAATAAGACATTTCTGTCGAAATATCATAATTATTTAGTATGCATTAAAATTAAAGTACAATTTTAAAGTGTATTGAAATCTTTAGAATTTAAATATTTTTTGCTTTAATGATACGAATTTCTTACAATTGTCATGTGATTTGCATCTTGGAGGTCACTTATTATCAAAGCAATTATTTTAATTAAAAACACCAATTTTGTAATAAGTTAAATACTTCTGACAAAATAGAAAATAACAAAACATCTTAAAATGTCAATGTAAAATCATACCATGTTCTGCTATCTAACATTAAATCAGAAATTTGATCTTTATATATTATTTTATCATAATAGAGCATTGTAAAATTTTCTGGGAAATTCTTTTACAAAAATCCTTTTATTGGCGAACATTTAGAAAAGCTGAATTTAAAATATTGCATATATTTCTATTCAATATCTCCAAAGCAGAATAATCCAAAGATTTAAAGTGATTTTTAGTATTTTGAACCCTTATTGGATTCGTTTATATAAATAATCCATCATTATTAAATGATATGGTTTTTGATTTATAGTCTGAGATGATTTATTTCTCTCAAATACTTCATTTCATTCACTGAATCATCATTTCTCTATTTCTTCTAAAATATTGATTTCAATAAATAGAATTTTGAGCTTTAAAATTACAATAAAATTATTATTTATTACTTTTTTTTACTATTAAAATTAAGAAAAAAGGATGATCGTAAAGTTATGACATTTAATACGATATGAGTATTTGAGGATTTTCTGAGTTGAAAAAGGAATTTTACAAAACATTTATCTGTATTTCTATGTGAGCCTGCATTTACTACGGTAAACATTTTTTGAAGTCAGAAAATTAAAGTTTATTTCAATGATATGTTGTATGGCTATATTATTTAAATCTATTTTTTTAATCTTAAAGACCTCGATGTAATTTTGAGCAAGAAAACTAATAATTAGTTTAATTAACATATATCAATATTGTAACAAGCCTCATTTTTAAACTCCTTTTCATTAATTTGTTTTCTTGTTTTTACTTCTCTTAATAGATTAATTAAGTACATCAACATATCATTATTTCTTTACTTGTACAGAAAATTTAGTTCTTCTTTATAAAAAATTTAAGTTATATATATATATATATATATATATATATACATACATTTTTGCTAATTCAAAATGCTTTTAAAGATTAATAGCTAAATCAAACTGCCAATTATTTTAAAAAATGTATTTAAAGTGTATCTTGCAATAATTAAAGAAACAGTACTATCAAATTGATGTTTCCCATGAAACATTTTCTAGTTCAAAGAAAGATTATGACTGAAATATCAATTCCGAAAATTTTCAGATATCCATACTCCCTGGGATCATTAAACGAACTTTCTTGTTGCGACTTATAAATCATCACCTAGCAATTAATCAATAGATTATCTCACTTTCCTGTGGTTTTATATGGAAGGTTGATGATCAAATATGTGAGGGACTAAAATAGGTCACTCTGAATTCCTTTAGGGAAAAAGGGGGAATCTTAGTAAAACTCGAACATAAGTTATTGCTGATATTTTCGCTAATTTCTAATCTTTTTAATTATAACTTATTGTTAGTAAAATAAGTTGTCAAGTTAACTATTTCAAATGCTATTTTCTTTATGAAAATGAATTCGTTTATATGGTAGGCTAAATATTTATTTGTTAAATACATATCTTGCTATTGGAGGGTATATGTTTGATAACAAATATTAGAAGTCGCCAATGATGAAGAAATAACTTTTCACAGAAAAAAATTTAATTTATTAAAATGATTTTTTAAAAAAAAAAAAAAGATTGAACTAAAATTTACGAAGAAATAAATAATATTCTTATATTTGAGGTAAACAATATTACAAGTTCCTATGAAGTAACATTATATCTTTGCAAAAATTTCACATGATTTGTTCAATAAAGCTTATATGCTTAGCAATAAATACCTTATAATTAGGATTAGCTAAAAGATATTACTCAATAATAATTAATACAATAATAAATTTTGTGAATAATAAAGTAAAAAACTGAATAATTTGTAATTTAATAACTTTGAATAAATATTTATTTTAATGCATTTTTGAAATTTTCTAAAAATTAAATTTGAATATCCTAATAAATTTTCATCTTATTTTATTTTTGACTTTACATAAATATTTCTGTAAAAAAATTTAATTTCTTTTTAAATTTTAATTTTTTGCTGTAACTATTTCATTTTAGAAAAAAATGCTAAATTTAAAGAACTTAAAATTTTGTATGTTTTTTAGGATTGATATTTTTGAAATATAAAAAACTTTATTTTGAAATTTTATTACTATGCAGAGAGATTAAAAAACACCATTTATTCTGAAATAAGCATAAAATTCAATTTTGTCGATAATTTCCTCGCATTTCATATTCTTATACCATCATTTATCAAAGAATGTCATTTTTAATGTGTCAAAAATTACGTTAACATATTATTGTTTAATAATGAAAAAAGAGTTATATCTTATTTTTGAAATAACAAATTTGTTATTGCACAATTTATTTTTACAAATTTATTTTAATTAACCATATTTTAAATCCGTATTTTAACAACATTAAAGTGTAGTAAAATTATATTAATAATTGATTTCCTCTAACTTTTTTTAGATAATTTATTACATAACTTTAATTATTTACCTGATAAAGTCTTGATTATTTACCTTTGGATTGAAATTATACCTACAAATCACTTTATGCCTAAAATGTGCATG
>JAPDSC010131563.1:0-10368 GCA_026290005.1 Latrodectus geometricus | reverse complement strand
ATATATATATATATATATATATATATATATATATATATATATATAGTAAACTTCAGATACTATTATATTTTATTCTATTCTAATAGTGTTTATCAAATTGAAAATTTTGAATTTTAGTATTAGTGCATAGGAAGTAAAAGGTATGGATAGTGATAATTTGAATTTGCATTTTTTTATTTCTGCAAGTGATGATGAGTAATTTAACTTTGTATTATTTGAATAAAATTACTGCTGTATGTAATCATTTAAGTTATTTACTGAGTATTTGGTAAAAATATTTGACAAGTATTTAGGTTTACCGCGTGAATTGTAATTGCAACTGAATTGTAATTGTGAATTGAATTGTAATTGTAAAGATTTTTTAATAAAAATGTTTGTTATCAACATCATTGATTTAGCTTTATTTCCCAGTTGTGTCTCCAGGGTAAATAGTAATACACTTTTTTTTTTTTTTTTTTTTTTTTTTTTAAGAGAAACACCATTGTTTTGTTAATTTATACTCAAACTTTCATAAAAATGTATATTATTTAAGTTGTAGATTTAACTTCATTGCCATTTGTCTTCAACAGTAGATTACATGATATTTAGTGGATATCTGTCTTTTAATATGCAATCCTTTCAAAAATAGTTATTAGTATTTTACTATTTCTGTAGTAAGTAATTATAATGAAAGATTCAAAATTTTGATATCTTAAATTTAAAAGAGGATAAGATAGCAAGGTTTAAGTTTAACACATTGACTGCCAATCTCTAGAGATGGGGTTGATAGTTAATGCCTTGACATCAGGTTGTACCCAGAAGCCAACATACAAATAATTGGAAATATGATTTAAAATTATTAATGAAATATTATTATTTTATATTTGTAAATTAAATATTTACAGATAGTTTCTAATCATATCTCCATGCCAATACCAGCAGAAATACTCTACAAGCATTGCCAGATAAACTAGAAAATGAACAATCAAAAGTGGATTCCGCGCCAGAGCATGACTGGCTACTAAGACATTACCACACATCACGAGCTGGCGCGTGATTGGCTCTTCAGCAATATCGCCACGCGCTACAGCGTGATAAGCAGTCAATGTGTTAAAGGATATGAGGATTTGGAAACTGGATATCCTGCCAAGTGATGTAATTTGGTTGATGAAAACTGCACAGCACTTGGTACGAAAATTGAAAAATCATGCTAAACTGGCAGGCTCCTAGGATTTTACCATTAATTTTTAATTATTGTTTTATAATTAATCACTGAAATTTTTTAAGTTTTCCTGATCTCTTATTTTAACCTACTGTTATCTATTCATTTATAAGTTGTCCTTATAAATGTTTTTTCAATATATTTTATTTCTTGTAATTTAAAAAAAAAAAAAATTTAAAACTCAAATTTTACTTTAAGTAACAAAGGGAGTATTCTGATTAGTTAAATCAAATTGAGCATGATATGCCTGTGTGATTTTAGTTTTAAAAAAGCCTGTTTATTTTTGGGAAAAAGGATCTTGCTTCTTTTTAAAAGGAGCTTTGAATGAGGTTGTCCCTGAATTTATGAAAAATTTGAGGTTTTTATTTTGTTAGATGTAATAAGACGGTTTTCAATCTTGTTTTCTGGAAAGAATTGGGTATTTCCTATAATTTAACAATGCAAATTTATATCATTTTGCAGCATAAGATTTTACAGTTCAATCAAAAACCATACATGCCAAATTATAAAAATAATGCATAAGACAATATATTTTGTTAAAGAGCCAACTGAAATGATTTTTTAAACATTTATAATTTCCTTATAAGAAAATAGTATACCTAATTAAATTACAAGTTAATTAAAACAAAAAATGTTTAATGAAATTCATGACAAACCTATGTTTGCCTTCAATATTGCAATAAAATTTTGGTAGTATAAAGAAAAATTTTATACCCTATAAGTAAAATTTAATGCTTATATCTTACTTTTTTGAATGCCAACTAAAGGAATGTAATGATTATGACTAAAGCTACTCCACGCTATACAGATAGGTTTATTTAAAGTGTTATTCTTTCCTCTGCAATCTTCAGGACGAATAAAACCAGGCAAAAAGAGAGCTATAAAAAATAAATAGAATAAAAAAAATATAGTCCATTAATTATAAACAATAATTAAGTAAACTGTTTGTATTCCTTGATTCTAAAAAAAAAAAAAAAAAAAAAAAAAAAAAAAAAAAAAAAACTTAAATTACAAAAAGTAAATTATTAAGGAAGTCATTTCCTTCTGCACATTAATGGTTATATATGGCGCAAAAAGTGCTTTACAAAACAATCAATGCATTATTTTGACATGACATTCAATTTTTTTATCTGTTTTATGATTTAATTAATAATTAAATATTTTTTAAAAACTTTATTTATGGCTTTGTTTTGTCTGCTTAATTTTAATACAATTTATAATGAGCAATAAAATGTTTTGTATTTTTGAAACCATATTGTAAAACCAAGTCAAGATGGCTTCACTTATTAAAGAAATTTTTTTATTATATAGTCAAAACAAAATTATATTTCAAAATAAAACTATGATATTAAAAAATATAGAACAAATTGTTATGTACAACTTAAAAAATATCAAATACTAAATTATTATTTCAAACTTTGTCTTATGTAAAAAAAACTCTTATAATCCAGTTATAAAAATAAAAAAAGTAAAATCAAGATGAATTCACATTAAATTAAGGAGTAAAGGGTTGTAGTGAAAGTAACAAATAAATTTACTTAATGCAAAAACATGCAACATTGAAAAAACAAAAACAAAAATATTGAACATCAGCAATATCATTGCACTCTGTTGCTTACACTTGATAGTCTCTTCCTCCAGAAACAATCTTAGCAATTGATCCCGGAAATCAAAACCGAGATCATATAAAATAAGGCCAGAGCACTTATCTCTTTAAAACACAAACCTTAAGTAACCAGTCCAAATAAACACATTAAACTTCTAAACGAGAATTGAAATATACTAATAATGTACAAGCGTAAAAAAATTTTAAAAACATGAAACAAAATTTAAACCAACTTAATACATCTACATTTTTGTGTAAAATTCTTTTACGATGAACAGTTTTAAAGTTATAAGGCTGAGTGCCCAGCGAATTAGTCTACAATTAGTATTAGCATTCAAATGAATACATGCTAATGGATTATAGTCCATTTGAATGATAAATTTGTGATGACAATCAAGAGAGAATGCAATTTTTTGATAGCATATATCACAGCTGCACATTTTCTTTCTGTAATATATTTATTTTCACTGTGCGTGAATTTTTACTTAGATACAAATCAGGATGTTTGTTTTGATTGTCATCAAACTGGGATAAAATTATCCCTATTCCATGATCACATGCGCCAGTTTGGATGATTAATTGTTATTTGAAATTGGGGGAAATAATATTGGTTACTACATAGCAGTTCCTTAAGTTTCTGGAAAGCATTATCGCAAGATTCAGTCTACTGAATCTTCCCCTTTCTTTTAAGTCCCTAAAAAGGATCTGTAAAAAGAGAGGCAATTATTTAAAACATAGGACTATAATGATTGTAATATCCCAGGAGTTCCACAAGAAGGCTCTAATTTCCAACTTTGTATTTGAGGTTGGGTATTCTTTAGTGGTCTGAACTTCCACTTCATCAAGTATTCTAAAAGCTTGACCTACTACATAACCAAGACACTTCACATGTTTCTGCATGAGCTTATACTTGGAAAGCTCAAGACATTAATTCAATAGCTGTATTCTGTCCAAAAATGATAGATCTTTAATGTGATTTCCCAAGATTCTATTAAAAACTGCAATATCATCAAGATACAAGAGAGCAAATTTCTCAGTCCTTTAATATTTTTAGTGTGACTTTACTGAAGAAATATGGCACATTTTTAAGTCCAAAAGGTAAACATAATATTCAGAAACTTCCAAAACTAGTCACAAATGTTGCATAACGTTTTCTTCTAGTTAAAAGTATTTGAAAATATTCTCAAGCAAGGTTTAATAAGCAATATATTTTGCTTTTGCCACAATATTTTTTATTGGGTAAAGGACAATTTTCAGTCTTAGTTATTGCATTGAGTTTGAGGTAATCTATACAAGGACATAGTTCTTTTCCAGCAGATTCTATGAAAATCATAGGTTAAGTATAATCCGATTCACCAAGTTCTATTATTTTGATATCAAGCATTTTCTGAATTTCTTTCTTAAAATTTCAGTCACATGAGGAGAAAGCTTATATTTTACTCTTACTAGTTCATCATTTATTAGTTCTATATTATGACTAAGTTAGTTTCTTTAAAGTTGATGGAGAAACGAGCAGAAAATTTCCATAATATTTCTTTTAAATTTTTATTTGTTTCTGTGACAATTTTTTCTCTAACTGACTTTCTTCTAAAACTTCTGAAAAGTTTAATTTGTTAGGATCTGCAGATGGGGTATTTCCAGTTCAATATCTCCTTCGATTTCATCAATCATGTTAAGTTTATTAACTCTGATGTAATATGGTTTTATCATATTTACATGATATACACAATTTGTCTTTCAAGACAGATAACATAATTAGCATCGGATATCTTCTCAATTTTCCCTGCTTCTTTCCAATGGACAGCAAGTTTGTTCTGACAATTAATAATTAAAACTAATATTTAATCACCTAAAACTAATATTTAATCATTTTTTAAGGAAAACTTTCACATCTGTGATTAGAAATTTCATTATTCATAATATTAAATTTATAATACAAAAACAAACTTCACTAATTTAAATTTGATAAACATGGGATTTTTAAATTAAAGCTTTGTTAAGCATTGCTGATTAATTTATAGACAACCTAATAGTTCTGCATATTCATTTTAGTTTAGATTTAAGTAGCCCCAGTTATGTTATTAGTGTAAAATAAAATGAAGTATGATTTGTAGATCATATTAGTTGTAGTTATATAAAATTAATGAGATACTGGGTAAAATGTAGATTAGGGTACCCTTTGGTTACCAAATAATTTGGTGCTCAAATGTCATTTTTGGTAACCTTGGTATTCCAGCATTTTAATTAACATAGTTTTAGGATTGCCATTTTGCTATAAACATTTTGATACCTATCCTAGCATCAAAATATTGATAAAAAAATCAAGAGTTATGCTTAAGTAAACTTTATCCAAGATACTAAATAAAGTATATAAAAAGACAATATGGTTTACATTTATTGTTGTATCAAACAGGGTTATTTGATTGATACCTTTAAAATCATACAAATGAAAGTTGCAAAAAAAAATAAGTTATACCTGAATAATCACCACATTTTTTCATGCATTCCAAAGAATCCAACAATATAATAGGTCTTTTCAAAACATTTGCTAAGCCAAATATATGCATGTTACTTAAACCATGCAATTCTCCTTCAGGTGGTTTAAAGTCTGGATCGCTTTCAGCAATGATTGCTTGCCAATCTTCAGGCTGCATAAAATCTTTAAATAATTGCTAGAAAACAAAAAGAAAAATAGTAGAAATAAAAAATAAAATTAAAAAATATCTATGCAATCATTTAAACTAAAAATCTTCCCAGTTTACATTAAACTTATAATAAAAAGTTTTATATGAACATTTATTTTGTGATCATTTTTTACTATACAGATACCTATCAATTAATACTATGCAGAAGGTTAAATTTGTTAAATAACTGAATGCAAAAGCAAAATTATTTAACATTCTCAAATTTCATTCAAAAGGCAATACTATATATCACATAAATAAAATTTGAAAAGGTACTTTTCCATTTTGCAGGGCTGCAAGGTAGTTGGGAATAAAATGACCAGTGAGTTTCAAAAATTTGCAAAATAAGATGAAATAATATAACAAGGAATTTCTTTTCTTAACATCAGAGGTTGCATGTTTCAAATTTCATTTTCTGTTGATTGTCAATGTTTATTTGTGCAGCTTTCAATTTCTTTGTTACTTTTTACAGATTTTTTAAAAGCAAATATAAATATCTTCTTGCCTATTTTTTTTTGTGAAAAATATTTCATTAAGATCCCTTCCTCCTCTCCAAGCAGAAAAGAACTAAATAAATATCAGAAATTTTTGTTTAAAATTGTCAACAAATGTTAATTAAAGAAAATGCAAATAATTGCCAGAAATTACATATGAGAAAACTTGCAAAAAGTTAATAAATAATGGCACTTTGTAGATAAAAAATATCTTATTCAATGTAATGAATATTTAACACTTAATGTAATTCAGGAAGTTAAAAACTTTCTACATTGTTTCAATAATAATTATGATTCCTTTGAAAAATATAATTAACTGATAAATTATAACAAGTAACATATTATTATTTTATTAAATCATTTACACTTTAAAACTCCAATATGAAAATGAACAAGAATAAACAGCTTCATCGCATATTGTGTCACTATTAGAATTTAATTCCTGGTGATATTTGGTGCAATGAAATTATGATAAAAAACTTTTCTATAATGTATATTATATTCTTATAATTATAATATATAGTTTGTTTTTTCATTATGGCTCTCTTTTATAGATATTCATCACTAAATAATAATACACTTTTAAGTGTAGTTTTACCAAAATAGATTACCATTTACAATGATTATCAGATAATACAATGTGAGATACCAAAATTTAACCAATAGTTAGCCGAGTACAGAAGTGGTAAAGTATTTTGCGTTAATCTGCACTTTAGGTCCCCTACTCTGCCAACTTGGCGATAAATGCACAAAGCGTAATAAACCGGACGTTTTTATACCCAATGAGCTCTTTATGGCAACCTCCATAGGAAATAATTTGCGTTTTTTCGCGCATGCTCATTAATTGGTTTTTTCTTTTAGCATTTTCATTGGTCGTTAATTAGTTTCAGTTTGAAAAATAGGTCATTTTCATTGGTTGCTGATTAGTTAAAAATCGTATTCCATCATCGCCATGGAAACAGCGTTTTTGAAAACCCACCAAGTACGGGACCCACAGCACACTTTCGCCAAGTTGGCAGAGTAGGGGACCTAAAGCGCATTTTCACCATATTTTGTATTCAAAACAAATAAATCTAACACAATCATTATAATTTTTCATAAAATTTTTTGATTAAATCCTTTAAAAATTTTCTTTTTATTTGAACAAGTATTTTATTTTAAAAAATAAATCAAAAGTTTAATATACCTTGTACTGCTCAAGGTTAGTTTCAAAATGCTTTTTCAAACAACATCTTAATGGATGCCAAAACAATTCTCTTCCAACTAAAGCTCTGGAAATGGCATGAACAAGGCAGTGGCCATCTCCATCAGTGTGGATTGGTATAAGACGCTCTTCTCCATCATTAGATTCAGTAATAAGTTTTAGTGTTTCTGATAAATAATTCATACTTCCTGTTACATCCCTACCATATCCAGCAACTGTAATATGCATGGGTTCAATCAGAAAAGCTCTATCACCAAACAAGCTGCAATCAAACATATCACCTTTGTCCATATCTTTCAAGAGTTTAGCTTGTCCTGTTGTTTTATCCATTCCATATTTAGTAAGTAAAGGAGATAGCAATTTACAGTCGTAATTTGATAGACCCAGAACTTTGGTCAATTCTGGTCCTCTTTTAGGTAGTAAATTGGAAAACAGCATTCTCTTTACGAACAGACTGGTGGCCCATTCCATCTCACGTTCATCATTAATAGGCAAAGCATTTTCTAACATGCTTCGCTCAAACTTTTGGCCGCATTCCAAACATTCGACGACTGTCTGTAATGAAGTTATAATCATAGGTGTCCTACATAATTCATCTTTGCAAAAAACTTTCAATAAAAGATAACTTTCATCACTCATATTAATCGAAAATATAAGTTCCTGTTGCCCAAAAATTAAGTATGAAATATCAATAAAGGATCTAATAATGAAAACAATAGCTCAATCTGAAAAACTTCAAAATAGACTTCCCTTGTTGATCAACAAATAGTAAACAACGAATAATTATTTACGTCATGTTATTGTTTTAATTTAGCAATCAAAAAATTATTTTATGTAAAACAGAACTTCTATAAAGACATTGCGAAATATTAGAAGAGTTATAAATTATTAGTCATGACGAATCAAAAACACAGATAAAAATTTGATTAACAGCAACTGCATACTGCATCTATAATTAAATTCGAGGATACCTCAAGTCTAGCTCTTCAACTGAAGGAAAACATTTCACAATGACAGATCTTCACTTCATTTCAAAAAATACATTAATGATGGCTTATTTATTGTATACGTATACAAATAAAATTTTTACTGGCACGTGAAATGTATTTAACATAATACTTATAAAATTTCAAAACAGTTTCTTCCTTTCGAAATAGGAACACTGTTTTTCTGTATCTGAAAAATGAATGACTCGAAATTGAACTATGCTTATCAAATCAATTGCTCAATTATAATTAAAATCAGTGATGAATTGTAGAAAGTTAGTTAATTAATAGGTATATTTTTCATCATTTTTGATAAAAGGATTGCAAATGAAGTAGCAGACTAATATTTCTTGTTAATTTAAAATTACATTGTGAAGTTTTATATGGGCATAGCAACACGCCTAGTAAACAAGAAAAGCTGTTGGTGGATTTTTAGAGTTCTTGGAAATGAGCACCTACTTTCAATACTTGGGCAATTGATGTTTAATGCTCCTTATCGTTAATCTGGGCTTTAGGTCCCCTACTCTGCCAATTTGGTGATAAATACACCAATCGTTGTAAACGAGACGTTTTTATACCTATTGAACTCTATATGGCAACCTCTGGAGGAAATAATTTGCGCTTTTTCGCGTATGTTCATTAATTGGTTTTTTCTTTTAGCATTTTCATTGGTCGTTAATTAGTTTCAGTTTGAAAAATCGGTCATTTTCATTAGTTGCTAATTAGTTTAAAACCGTTTAAAATCGTATAATATTATCGCCATCGCAACAGCGTTTTTGAAAACCCGCCAAGTACGGGGTACCCACAGCACACCTTCGCCAAGTTAGCAGAGTAGGGGACCTAAAGCGCATTTTCACCCTCCTTATTTTTAAATAGAAGTAGAAAACAAGACCTGAGCCAATATTCCATGAAATACAAGTCCTGAACAGGAAGTGGCTATGATTTCACGAAGGGAGGACCTATATCGTTGATCTGGAATAAGGGAATTCATACATTTTCAACGTAAAACGGTTAATTCCCAGTGAACGGTACACTACTTGTACGGAATGCATATATACATCGGTATGCATATATACAATTATAATTAATTGTATATAATATTGTATAAAATTATATTATTTGTATAAAATAATATAATTTTATATTATATAATTGTATATTGTATTAGTATATTAATTGTATAAAAATAGCGTACCGTACACTGGGATACAGCCCGTAAAACTTGCTAAGATACATACAACGTGAGGACTTTTGAATATTTTCTTATTTTCCTTATTCATTTTCCTTGTTAGATTGTATATTTTATCAAAAACTGCGGAATAAATCCATCTAGTTGCTGCTTTTCGTTTTATAAAGGAAATTATGACAAAATTAATACTAGTGTCAGTGTATGTAAATTTAAAAAGAACCCAGAACTTTTAAATAAATAGATTTTTTTTTTATTCTGAAAAATGTTTTTCAGGCAATGAAGTCATCTAGGGTAAGTTTCATTCATTTAATTATTATTATTCTTTTTCGGAATCCATGAATTTACTCATATAATGTAATTAATAATTTAAAGTTAAAATTAAGTGTTTAACAAGAATTTTAAAGTTTAATAAGGAACAACTTTGATATACCCCCCCCCCCAAAATGGGTATATCAAAGTTAGGAGGCCAAATCTGGCACTCCCTACGGACTTTTTAGGGTTGCTGTTTCTTATTTTGGTGTTGCTAATTTAGGTTTTTTCAGCTTTTAGGTTTTTGCTGTTGCCAAATTTAGTATTTTCTAGTATTTTGTACCATTTTTTGAGTTTTTTTAAAAAGTTTTTTATGCATTAATTATTTGTATTTATAAAGTATACATCTTGGCGAGAGAAAAAAGTCGCCAAAAACAGGTATTTTGCTTGACGAGAAAAAAAGTCGCCAAATTTCCGTTTGGTGGGTATATCAAAGTAGTTCCTTTAATAGAAAAAAGCGCACAAAGCATAGACCTAAAGCGCATTTTCACCGAGTTCAGAATTATAATTTTTCTTTCATAATAGCCTTAAAATTATTGTCACCTGATTACCATGGTAAATTTCTTAAATCTAACCAAAGACAACTTATCATTAAATTAAGTATGCCTTTGATGAATAGCTTTGAAATTTACAATGATGTAAATACTTGTTTCTCTGGCTGTACCTGAAGATATAGTCAGGCAAATTGTGTGGGT
>JAPDSC010131556.1:0-22236 GCA_026290005.1 Latrodectus geometricus | reverse complement strand
AGGAAAATCTCAAATTTTTTTGTTGACAAACATGAGAAAAATTACTTAATATATATTTTTTCATTTTACATTAAAATGTAATTTTATAAAGCTCATTAGATGACTCCATTTTCAAAAGTTTTTGTGATTTTCATTCAAAATTTACCTCTCCCCTTTTTATTACTTAAAAATCAATCTAATTATATATAAATATTACTTATAATCTCTCAAAAAGAAGAAATTTTTATGCTAGAAATTATAAATTTTAATTACAATAAACTTTTAATTTTTAGTATAAAAAATTGTAATAAAGATCAGATCAGAAAATTCTTAATTCAGAAATATATAAAATCTTAAAACTGATCAATAATAATGAAAATATATTGATCATTAGCAGAAAGAAATTATTTATAATTCATGCAATTTTCATTTTATTTTCTACCAAATGTTTGTGAGGTCATTTAGTGGATAGTAAAATGAAATCAACATAAGTTGAATTAAAATTTTACTTTAGTGGTATGAAGAGAAAAAATTATGTAATTTCTTATAGAGTCAGGAAGTCAAATATTGCAAATGATTTTTTTTATAAGGCTGAGGAAATATTTCAGAGTATATTATTTTGTATTTTAAGAAATCTAATTTTGAAATATTTTAATTTATTAAAATTTTGTATTTATGTGAAGATTTTGTTTTTTCTTTTAAATATAAAACAAAAACTTATGAAACCTTATTTTTATATATATTTTTCGTAACTCATGAATAAATACAGGCATACTTTTGAGGAAAAAAACCCAGTGCTGTTTTAATTAATAACTAGAACGAGTTCTATTATTATGAAGTTCCTCAAAATTTTAAGCTGTGATCAAAATACAAAGTTGACAGCAGAGCTGAGCTACTATACTTCACATTGCTTCACATAAATGATGGAACAACTTGTTTATAATGTATGCCCCAATTGACAAAATTTTTGGCAGAAAATTTTTATCTAAATCAAAATTTTTCAGAAATTCATTCTACTGAAATTCATTTTTACTGAAATTCATTCAGTAAAAATTCTTAACTAATAAAAATTTAATTTGAACAGTAGATCATCATATTAAAATTATTTAATTCAGCTTGTATTTCCTATATAGCTACTAAATATGACTTTCAGAAAAAAAAAAGAAAATATTTATTTATTTTTTCAAATTTATTGCTTTTTTAATTTATGTATTTAATACATTCCCAATTATTTTTATATTAAATATTCTATATGTATCTCAGATATTCTATAAAGTTTAATACAATTTTTTTTTTATTGAAAATTACCACTTTTATGTGTATAAATAAATGATATTTTTATATAATAGCATATATAGTAGTCTATATCTGGATTTCGGAGCAGAAGTGAACCATAAAAATATTGGTTTCTTTTTAGTTTGATATATTATCAGTCATTTTTTCACTGTAACCAGCACCAACAAGCTCAATTATACTCGTGCCATTCTATTAAAGATTTTTATTTATGACTTGTTAAAATCCTAATGCAAAGATTTTAGCTCATCTTTAGTGGAAAATAATTAAGATTATTATTTTGCACTCAGTAAATTTAAATTGTTGATACTCCACAATCCCTAACAAAAGCATATTAAATTTCTGGGAAGAGAATAAAATTTCTTATACAACCTTGATTAAGATTGCAATAGTGATTTTGTCACCTCCAGCTACACAAGTTATTGAAAGAGCATTTTCAGGTTTGAAATTTATTCCCCGAGACAATAGAAGTAATGTCAGTGAAACCACATAAAAAACTATAACAATTTGAAGCAATTTTCATAAAATAAACTAATTATTACAAATACATTATTACAAGGCTAAGTGTGCTATGTGATTGTTAAGGGATAAGCAATGAGGTTTTACATAATTGACTTCATGAACCTAATTGTCAGTTGCTGTTTTGATAAGGAAAGCTATACCAATACTCAGTGTTGTCTGCTCACTGCTTGTATTGTACATAGCTGGTTAATTCTATCAATTCACATAATGTGCTAATTAAAAAACTAAAATATTCTAAATTTTGACAAAATCATATTTTTTGTTATAATTATATTTTCAGTACAAATAAAAATATACTCAGAAAATAAAATAATTTATTTGGAACTAAATGAAAAACTTATTTTTGGCGGAAAGAAAACAAGAACCAGTATAAGTTATTATTATCATTTTGGTTCAACCAGAATGAAAAAATTTTGGTTCAAAACCCTGTATGTATATTAAATGTAGTCCAAAATGTTAAAATGTTCCTTTTTTTCAATTAAGAAATTATTGTTCTTAAAATTAAAATAATTTGCTTCAACCACTTGTTAATTACTGGTTGGAGATTTGGTAAGATTTGCTATATTTCATTTGCATATTATTCGTTATCATATTGTTGGATTGATGTTTATCTTTGAAAAACAAAAGAGTTAGAAAATTGAATATTTTGATCATAATAAATATGTCTTGAGTTCATCTTGTTGCTGACCATACAAATGCATAGATGATAAATCAGTTTTAAATTCAGCATTTGTTTTTTGACTGGTACATAATCATTCTTCTGAATAGTGCATAGTTTTCTAGGATGTGATTGTTTAAAGAATTATTGTTAGAAGTTGTGTTTTAAAATGCACTCATAAGTATCTGAGAATATAATTAATGATATATTATGTCAGTTAAATCTGAGCGTGCCTTTTAATAATATGTAAATACATAACATTTCTCAGTCTTGATATAATTATCTCTTTAAATGTTAATTCTCATTAACATGATAATGTATTACTAAATGTACTCAATTTTTGTATAAAATAGCAATTGCCATGGTGAATAAGGATTTAGTCTTCCGATATTTATAAAAAAAAATTAATTACAATTGCTTAACTTTATTCTACTTAGGTTGAAACTTATTATATTACAATCATTCAAGGAAAATGGGAGAAAAAATTAATTGATCAGCATGGAAAAAATTAGTTAACAGCAATGCTAGACTAATAAAGGTAGTAGAATTGTGTGTACTTAACCCTCACTGAGTTAAAATCTTTTATATGGCCTTCTAGATTACCACATATTACAATAGCATATATTTGAGATTTATTAAGTTGCCATTTTTAGCTAAATAGAGTTAACAGTGGATTATTTTATTAATTATTTATTTATGACAGAATTTGTATCAGACAATTATAATGAAACTTATTTGGCTCTATATAGAATTTTGAAATTTCTTTTTAATGAATCATAATTTTTCATTTAAAATCTTAATTTTTTATTCATTCAAACATAGCATATTTCTAGTTGTATAGTTTTTAAATATTTATAATTTGTCAAATAAAAATGTATAAGGTAAGTTGTACAGTATATATTTCTTTTTTAAAAATATGTTTATATTAATTTTATAATGTATGAAGGTAAAATATTAAAAAATATGTTTTTTACTATTTTCTTAACATGTTTAATGTCAAAAAAATTTGTTTTTATTAAATCATTTTTCACTGATGATAGCTTTTTAATTATAGTTTAGTGTTAATCATTTTATTATAATTAAAAATTACATTTAACGCGTATCTGGCGTTCAATTCATATATATATATGTTATCATAGAGAATGTAACTCAAACAGAGTATAGTATAATAAAAATACCAAAACTCATTAGATAATTTTGAAGAAAATATAAAGTAAATTACAAACTGCTCTGGTTGTGGGAAGCAAAAAACATTAATTTATCTTTTTAAAGAAAATTTTATCATGGTTTAGAGGGATAATTTTGCTAGTGGAGAAAAACAATTTGGTATTGATTTTTATAAATATGAATCATTCTGTTTAAAATATAAAATATATGTATTATTATCGGTAAATTACTGTACTTATATTTTATATATGAATATGATAAACTACTTAAAAGAAATAGACCTGTATATCTTACAGAAATCCTTTTTCAGAATTCAGCAAAATAATAATTTTCAAACACATTCAAGGTTTTAAATAATTTAAGTGAAGACAAATATATATGTAGACATAATCAAGTTCTCTGATATAAATGTTTTTAAAATATGAGAGAATCTAATGAGAAAAAATTTATAAAACAAAATTCTACTTATAAGACTTTATAAATTCTTTTCATTCATACATGATATAGTTTTATTATACTTTAAAGAGTTAAATGTTTTCCCCAAAAGAATGACAAAAATCAATTATTGTAAGTTTACGTCTTAATATTTATTAACAGAATTTTTTACATATTGTAAAATTTTGTATGTAATCAATTCTTCATGTGTATATGCATAATAAAAAGCATCTTATATAATATTGTTCTTTGTTATAAATTTATTGAAAATATTTTTTATGAATTGACTTATTTAAGAATGCTTATACAGTGAATGTACTACATATAAATATTTTTAGTTATAATGAAAAAAAATATATTTTATTGTTTGCTTTCAGCATTATATTGGACATGGAAATGCTATTAATGAATTGAAATTTCATCCTTTTGAATGTAATATTTTGCTGTCTGTTAGTAAAGGTAAGAGCACTACATGTTATAATTAAGAACATTTATAGAATGCGTGTATTTATGTAGGGATTTTATGACATTATTAGATTTTGTGGATTATATGGCATCTATTATTTTATGGCAAATTATTGTGGTAATATTTTGCCTCATTAATATTTTTGATGGTATTTTTTCAGCTTGTATATGTTTAATTTAGAGTGATTTTTTTTTATTAGATCATGCCTTGAGGTTGTGGAATATCAAAACTGATCAATGTATTGCTATATTTGGTGGTGTAGAAGGCCACAGAGATGAGGTTTTAAGTGCAGTAAGATTCTATCTTTTTTATGTATTTTAGATGTGTTTTTATGTGTTTATAAGCTTCTAGCACATTACCCTATTTTCCTGTATGTAATCTACATCTCTATTACTCAAAAGGCCTTTTTTACGAGTAAAAATGAGAAAAGCGTTACATAATCTACGACAATATTTCCGATGAATAATAAAAAATGCATATTGCTTAAATGCATATACAATAAAAAAATAAACAGTTTGATTAAAAATATAATAAATCATATAAAAAAATGTTTATTATGAAAAACAACTAATTTGATATTATTTGGATCCATCTCACACCAAGTGCGATTAACCTGAGATGAAAGCACTGAATTGATCTACAAAAAGTGATAAACCTGAAAAAATTCTAGTAAGACTAATCGTTAATTATTTTTTAATAAACTTTAAAGCAAGCCTATAGGTATTTTAAAAATAATTTTTATTTTGTTCATATTTAAATAAAATAATTAGATTATTTTTTAATTGTACATTAGACATATTTTTTTCCATCTTGTCCATTTTTTATGTTCACCTTACATGCATAATTGTCGCAATTTTTGAATTACCTTCTCTATGTCTTTTAATTTAAAATTAGTCTTGTAACTTACATGATTTTGCTTTCACGTGAGGATTTATGAATATTTTGTAATGGAAACAGGACCAGGTCAATAAAATATGCGAAATGATGATAGCCAATAACAACTCTTTCCAGGGAATGAAAGTTGTTTTTGAACATAATAGGATGAAAATGATTACAACTGAAATAAGCCAGCTAGGTAGTGGGCCATCTTATTTATTTATTTTATAAAACAAACAGCATTTTTTTCCAAACTTAATTAAAGAAATTTCTAATGAAGAATGTTTTTATTAGATTATCCGCACAGCCTATAATGTGAGATAGCCTGAAAGCTTAAACACTTACTGTATCTCTTGACCATAACCCGGCTTTCAAACTTTGTAGTTCTTGTAGCAGCTAATCTGCTGTTCACTCTGTATCTGTAAACCTGAATTTTGTACTTACTTTTACATTGGTTAGTTATTTCTGATAGGTTGATGACGGCATAAAAGTTACCAAACTTTTTGATCAGTCTGTCATATTGGCAACCCACTTCGTTGATCAGATCGTTTTTTTTAGTTAAATAAATAGTGAACTGAAACTATAGTTCCTGGATTATGAACTGGTAATACTTTAAAGTATTCCTTTTTTTCTACATATGCAAATGAGTATAGGGTGTATAAGGCAAAGGTGTTGGGTTGTAAGGTCAACAAGATGAATAGTTAGTTCATTAAGTACCAGTATAAGTGTACAGATGTGTGCCTGGTATCATTAAAATCAGTTAGTTTGATTGAATTATCATGAATGCTTGGGGGAAATTGATCTTTCCAAGCATGTTTACCATTTCTGCCATTAACTCATCTCTCATTAGCAATGTAGCATGTTGCAAACATGGGAGTTGTTTGGATTTATTACAGGTAATTTTTCAGAGCTTGTTTACAATAAATTGTTTTGAGCTTAGTTTGATTCTTCGGAATTTCAGTTTCATATTACCTGTTGTTTATTTCCATCCATGGATATTATATTTTGAGACTGTATAATACTGTTAAACTGCTATTATGTATATCAGCTTTAATTAAAGTATAATGTTGTCTATTTATCTTTGTAAATTGTCATTGAATGAATTTAATTTTGTTTTTAAAATCTTGTAAGTGTTATTTCAACATGCACTTATTTCAACATGCACTGATTGCATTTGTATAGCAGTTAAACTAGTCAGTTAACAATATACACAGTGAAATTTGAAACTTTTAACATAAAATCCATGAATATATAGAAGAAAATTTAATGTATCATGAAATAAATTTTTAAATATTTTATTAATAAATGTAGTTAAAATAATTTTGTGTTTATTAATCATTTTATTAAACTTATTTTATTTATATGCAAACATGTTAAAATATTTTCAGGATTTTGATCTTCTTGGTCAAAAAATAGTGTCTTGTGGTATGGATCATTCTTTAAAAATATGGGATATAAATGATGCCAAAGTTCAAACGGCAATTAAAGAATCTTATGAATACAATCCTTCCAAGACAAATAGATAACATACATTATTATAAAGAGAAAAAGGTTATCTTTTGACAATTTAAATTTGTGTGTAAATAAATATCTGAATTATTATTTTTATTAATTTTGTGTAGTTTATAAAATTAGATTTATTTTTTTCTAAGAAAGAATATTGTGTACTTCAATTATTTTTTGTCTGGAATAATAATTATATATTTTTGTTATGTAGGCCATTTAATACTTTCAAACAAGATTTTCCTGTGTTTACAACTAGAGATATTCATATGAATTATGTTGACTGTGAGATGGATGGGAAATCTTATTTTATCTAAGGTAAAGAAATGTTCTATATTAACATATTGAGAAAAAAATAAAGTTGTATATAATGTTTTATTTTACGTGTAGCAAAGTTGATATGAAAACTTGTGTAATAGATTTGTGGTTTTTAGTAGAGAACAATTCTTAATGCTTTAATTTCTGCTAAGTGAATGAATGAAATCATGTAGGAAGTAAATTAAAATTGAAAAGATGCTTTTTTACGAATTTTGTTTCAATAATATTATCCCATGGTGGATGATATTATCCAAACAAAATTCATAATTTAAGTAATTGCTGAGCATACTTAATAATATTTAGGCTCTTTCCTTTTTATTGTAATTTAAATACTTGTTCACTTACACCAATAAATTTCAAGATTAAGAATTCAATAGTTTGAAAACATTTGCTATAATTTTTTTTACTTCACACTTTTATGTACCAATAAAATAGGTTGTTTATTTAATAGTTATGCAACATATCATTTATTAAAATTTTATATATTTAACTATAATATTCTACTTAAATAATAAATTTTTCTAATTAACAATATTTTATCATTGACTCCAAATTATAAGTTAATTAATTTAAAAAAAAAAAAACATTTTACTGAGAAATTGCATAAAGTATAAAGAAAATATTGTATTTATTAAAAATACCACAAGTTTCTGAAAATTAAAGTATATTTTTGAAATTTATAATACTTTTCCAAATAGCTATTTTAATTTTCAATGACACAAAGCTTGAATTATTCAAATTTGAAGGAACAAAGTAAACAATTTCAGTTATTTTAAAATATAAAGATTTTGTGAAATAGTTTAAATTAATGATATTACTGTATTTGCTTTCATGTAAGAAAAACCTCTAATTTTTTTATTTTTTATTTGTAGTCTTTTTTCTCATAAGAGTGATTTCATCAGATTATTAAATAAAATATCTTCACTCAAAACTTATTTCCTCTTTTTATCAAAAGGTCCATAAAATATGTTTCAATTGTCAACAAATAAGACATTTACAGTGTGCAAGATCAGTTATTCGCGGTTTCTGAAAATGTTAGTTGAAAAATGTGATTGTGATTTTATGCTTTGCAAGTTTCCTTTTCTTACAGTATGAAAATAATTGTGGTAATGTTGTTTCATATTGAAATCTTGATTTTTGAATTTTTAAATTTTTGGTTCTGTAAAAAATTCTTTTATATGTTTCTACTACTCTTTGATATTGTTTTAAAGAATTTCCAATTTTATACAGACACTATTCTTGTTAGATTTTATGCAGTTAGACTATACCATGCATATATATATATATATATATATATATATATTTATATATAATTATTATATAATTATTAATATATAATATATATAATTATTAATATATGTATTTATGCACATTTTTTTTCAGTATTATACTTGAAAATATATTGAAAAATTTTTAGTTTTCCCACACTAGTCCATAATTATATTTAAATTTTATGTTAAGATATTGTGTTATTAAATAATTTTATACTAAAATTAAAAATGATTATATTCTTGTTTGTAAATGAATTATAAATTTAATTTTTTACTGTAATAAAACTTGTTAACATAATAATATTTTTCAATTTTTATGCAGTTAATTTACAAAAATTTGAAGTTGCATAAATAGATGAAATATCAAAATAAAATTGCATATTTGAATTATTTTAGTTCATAACTATTAATTAATTTTATATATTTTAAAATTAATTTAAAAAAATATATTAAAAAGGTTAAAAGTTTTTTTTTAGTCTGGAAACAAGGCACTAAAACATGTTATAAATAAAATAATTTTATTTCTTCTCATTTTTAGTATTTAGACTTAATATGTGCTAATATTTGTTACTTGTAAATTATTTTCAATTTTTAAATAATTAGTCTAAAATTTAATACAAATATATAGCTGGCAACTTGTATCGTTTGTCCATAAAATGTTGTTTTGATTGAATTGTTAGACCTTACAACTATGTAATAAAATCATTAATTTATACTGTTGTCAGTTTGAAAACATATAGCTTTCTCAACTGTTTCCCAAAGTCAAAAACTAAAAAAAAAAAATAAATAAATAAATAAATAAATAAAATAATAATAAATAAATAAATAAAAAATCAGTTTACTAGTACACGATGCAAATAGAAGCAAATCCTTCACAACTGCCCTCAATCTGAAGGAAGGCTCCTGTATACAACATTAGAATTTTTTAGAAAATGGAAAAATTAAGAAAGTTAACATTAACAGTTTTTTTGAAATTTTGAGAAAGACAAAAAAAAAAAAAAAAAAAAAAAAAAAAATCAGAAGGCACCAGCTGCTATCAAACTGATTGGTCAGCAGTCCAGTGCTTTATCAATTTTTTTTATTTAACAATGAGTTTTTATTCATTAATAAAGATTGATTAATATTTAATTTTATTCTTTTAAAAGTGCAAGTAATCATGAATACTGGAATTGCAATCCATTTGCATCCATTTTAATTCCTGTTAAATTATTTAATTTTTTAATAAAACATAAACTTTATTTTCCAATCTGATGTTCTTGAAAGGAATTATGAGTTGTTCTATGATTCTAATTTGGGAGTTTCATTTAAAAACTAACATTTGTAATACAAAATGAAAAATTGAAAATTTTACATTAATTATTGTGTTTTAAATTAGAATTGTCATTTTTCAAATAAAAACAATATAAAATTTCATAATGTGTAATATTATGATTTTCATGAGTTTTAATTATAGAAAAAAATTGTTTTTTAAAGATTAAAATTTAGAAAAATTATATTTATTTTTAAACAATTGGTTCAATTTTACTGAAGCTGTAAATTGATTAATTTAGAACTAGCATGACTATTTAAATTTGTATCAGTCATTTATACCAATGCAAAATTTAGTACTTACATTGTGCTTGAATCATCATCATAATTTAGACACACAATTTATAAATATTGCAAAATAAAAATTTTCAAAATATTTCTTTTGCTTGGAGTATATTTATTATTTTTATTCCATATTCTGTTTAGAAAAACAGATATAAAAACCTATAAATAAATATTCTTCAATAATTTATTTTGGAAAATTTTTCTGCATAATGTATAATTACTACTTATTTTATTTGCAATATAAATGCATCATAATTATTAAAAAAATATGAAATTTGTGAAATTTTTCCGTCATTCAGTGTGAAATATTAATTAAACATTTTTCATTAATATATAACTCTAAATTAATCTTTATTATAGCAGTAGATTATTCACATGATTTTTCATATTTTGATTTATATTTTGAAATGATTTTCTCTTTCCATTAATTTGAAATGATTTTCTCTTGCCACATAAAGATTACACTTAATGAGTGATTTAAACTCATAACTTAATGAGAGTGATTTAAACTCATAACTTAAACTCATTAAGTGTAAACTTTATGTGGCCAAAATCATTACAGACATTTTTTTTTTAATTCAAGTCATTATTGAATGTTAAGTTTTGAAAATATTATATTACTTTTTTAAAGCATTGAGACAGGATGTGTCTAGAATTTTTCATCAAATAAATGTTTTAAATAATAAGTAAATCTCACTGATTGAAATAAGAATATTTAGTAATTTTTCATTTAAATGCTTTATAAAAAATTTCTTAGAGGGCATTTAGAAATTTCTTTTTAATTTAAAAAGGAAGACAAGAAATTTTTTTTTTGTAATTGCTTTCTTTGTGTCTCCAAACACTTTGAGTTTGTTAATTAAATTGTTTCAAAAATTATTTGCTTGCAAAACATCATTGTTGTAATATTTTACTTTTTTTCTTGCTTTATGCATTTTTTTATTATTTGATATGAATTCCTATGTTTGTTACATAACATCATAAGCTGATTTAAATTTGTATGAATTTTTTTTTTAATTTTATTTTTACTATAGCTTAAGTTTATCTCTAACTAAGTCTAAGAGTTCTTAAAAAATTTACAAGTCTTTAACTGATATTAAGTTTCCAATAATTTAAAATTTCTCTTTGTGAGCTATATAGCTTGAGTTTTGTAAGCTTCAAAAACTCAGAAAAAATGTAAAATTTCAAAATATTAAATCTTAAATAAGTGAATTAAAAATAAATAAGTGAAATGTACTCTTAGTAATCTTTCATGCAATTCTTAATTATTTGAACTGATTAATCTTATTTATAAATTCTTCTGCAAAAGATGCTTAAATGAACATATATCCATGGGATAACTATTTTAGAATAATAGTAAAGTCATAAAAGTTATTTTCCCCACGAATGTAGAAATAATGGAAAAGAATTTACTTCTTACAACTTATGTAAAAGGAATTGTTCACTACAGATGTTAAAAAGAACTATTTTTGCTTTTTTATACATTTCCAAATATTTTTACTGTTGATATATTTAAACCTGAAAGATTCAATTTGTTAAGAAATCATTTAATCTTTATTAAAAAGAACATACTCTAATGATATTCCAATCTTTTTCAAAAAGTTAAAGATTAGTGACAAAAATACTCTGCAGGAAAAGAAAATTTTGTTTAATAATTATAATGCTTTCTTATCTATTTAATCAAGATAAATTTAAACAAGTAAGAATCTATTCTTCATTTATTAAAGTTATTAAAAAAGCATATTTTTAAAAGAACACTAATATAATAAGTGAATATTATTTTTTTGCCAGAAAGTCCTCCTCACTGTTGTACCACTAATTAAAATCAGAAAACGAAAATTTGTACATTAAATGTTATCATCAAAGTTTTTCCCTGTGATTACTGCCAAAAGCTCAGAATATCCCTTTAATGTCATGGAATCATGGTTGGTTGTGAATTTAAAAACAAGAATTGATTTATTAATGTGTGAGAAGATGGAATATTTTTAATCTGTCAAGATTTATTTTGATAAAGGATAGGACTATAAAATTTCTGTTGCTGCATTCAGAAACATTGAAACATGCACAAGTGGTAAATGTAAATTAATAGATTGCACCCAAGTTTGCCTACGTAAGCTATTTAATAAAATTATTTTCTTGGATGCCCTAAAAATGACTTTAAATTATCTAAACTTCCTCATTATGTTATATCATTAGGTAGAGATAATAAACAATTGAGTTCCCTTGTTTTTTTATTATATATTATTATTTTATTTATTTTCTTTTTCAAAAAAAGGTCCTGAAATGAAAAGCTTAGTAAAAAGTCTGGAGCATGTGTCGAGCTTGATAAATGATAAGTTAACTTTAGGAGATTTATATTTTTGGGCTTTTTATAACTGAAGTTTTATAAAAATGTGCAAAATTTATTAAGTTCTTTAATATTTCTTTTTATTGTTATTTTTTTCAACTTTTTGAATCCTATAATATAAAAAACAAAAAAATTCAATTAGTTTACTGGTATTTGTACCTTCATCTCAATATTTAAAAAATTTCTTTTGACTACAAACTAATTTTAAAAGTGAACATCAGGATATTATTGGAATTAATTTCAGTAAATATGCAGTAATTTGTATCTAGTTATTAAATTTATCATTTGCACATAGCAGTAGTTGCTGAACCTGCCAAGCCTACAAATTCTACATTTGTTTTTAAAAGCCCTATAGTTTATTTTTGATTAAACAATTTTAAATTTGATGAGAAATTACTGTGTTGGTTCATTGTAGATTAATGATAACGTTTTAATGACTTGAATCATATGCTCCTATTAATTTAAGGTAATTTGATTTAATGAAGTTTTTATTTATCTTTAAGTTATCAAAAATCATGATTTTTTTTTTTTTTTTTTTTTTTTTTTTTTTTTTTTTTTTAACTATTGCAGCTAACACAAAAATTATTGTAATTATAATAAATTTTTATTGAGCAAAATATGGAACTTAAAAGAATTTAATCATTTAATGCTTTATTGATCTTTTAAATAATGAGAGAAAACAATCTGCAAAAATGTGACTGGATACAAAATAAGGTATTTCAATTATAATTAAGCCATTTTGACTACAAAATTGTGCTCATTATTTCCATAAAATAATTTAACCAAAACTATTTCTGCAAGAGAATTTTATTTATTTATTTATTTTATTCATATTAAAAGTATAAATATCTGTAAAATTAAAAATAATGGTATTTTAAAATCAACACACCATCTTTAGCCAAAGAAATTTTAATGATTCTGAAATTAATATTTTCTAATAAATGATTCTAATATAATTTATCCTTATTTTATTACATAATTTTGCATATTAAAATGCATTATTATATATATTAAATTTATTGAATATCCTTTTTAATAGTATAGAGAAAATGTGATTGATATTTTTATGATTTTCAAAATAAAACACTAAAACTTTCATGTTCATTATTTTCAGTCTTGTGAAAACTGTATCATTTGCTGGAAACCTGGTCAATTAGACCAAGAAATAACGACTACTGACAATTCAGTGACGATTATTCAACGCTATGAGTTCAAAGAATGTGAAATATGGTTTATGTGATTTTCATTAGATGCTGAGCAAAAAGTAAATATATTTAGATATATAATTAAAAACACATTTTCAGTATTAATTTTATATAATGTAAATAAAACAAATTTTATGAATTAAATATTTTTCTTTTATTAGTGTGAACATTATTGATTTCCTGACAATGAAATGTAATTTTGAAAGATTCATTATGGTTTGATATTGAATGTAGCTTTATTGTACAGATTTTTAAACTGAAAGATGTACACAATCTTTGTTATATACCCTACTTTCACAGTTCAATTATTTAAATTCTATTCTAGTTTAGTTTAATTTAAGTTAAGTTTAGTCTAAATTGTATTCTTAGTTTAGTTAGTGAATTTTATTATCATCAAAATTCTTACTTAAGTATTGCTAATAACATTTACATTTATTAATCATTAGATGTAAATAATGTTTTCAAAAAGCAGCTATTTTTACTATTCATTTCTCTGATAAAAGTGTATTACTATAAATAGTTTAAAATTTTTTCAATAATAATTAGTTAATTTATAATGGCAATAATGATAAAGATGAATCTCTGTAAATTCCTATTAGAAAATATTTGACTGGATAATTTTGCCACATTTTAATCATAAAAATGATGTTTCAGTATAATTTGCTTAAAAATGAATTATGTTGTGTTATTTAAATATTGATTTGCTTATAAATATGCACTATTTCGAATTGCTTATTGCAAAACTTACACCTCTGATTTGATCATTAGAGATTTGCGAGTATTACAATATTGCATATCAAAGTAAACTGACTCAGAAAAAAAATTTGATGTGATCAGAAGAAAATTTGGTTATTTTTTATATCCCCTCACTTGATTGTCAAAATGATTTCTAATCAGTTTCCATCAGAAATAAATTTGGCATTTAAATAAAGTATGTCAATAAATGATATTTTCGTTTATAAAATGTAAATAAAATATTTTTACTATTTTTTAGTAGTTTCTAAAAATGTAAACTTTGTAAACAATACATGATACAAATATTTATCCAGTAATTGTGATTGTTTTTATTTCCCATTACGATCATACAGGGCTATTATGGAATAGTACCAAAAAATTTTTTATTGATTTTTGCATTGATCAATGATTTGTTGTTAATGAGGTAATTTATTTTCCTTGATGTAAATGATAACTTGGAATCCTTCCAGATGTGATTTTATCTCCTAACAATCCATTTTTATTCATGTCTGCATAGATTTGTCCTACAATTATAGAAACATATTATTAACATTAAGTATTCATTTCATATGCTCTCACTGAACACCAGAAAAATTTTCCTCATTAGAGAGGAAAGTATATTTTGAAGCTCTTAATTTTGATTTCATTGTGAGTTTAAGAAGACAATTTTTTGATGCCTTATATTCTTGATATAATTAAATGTTGAGTTGTAATAAAAATATCATGATTAAATGAATTCCTAATCACTAAGATTTTAATGAAGGACTTGTGTCTTATATAATCTATTTTTATCGATTTGCACCTGTGAAGAAAATGCCATAAATCAATTTTAAATCTCTTTTGTTTAAGTGTAGAAATAAAGATCAAATTGATTTCTTAGATATTACTCTTACATGTTAGTCCAAATAGTCCTTTATTAATATTTTTTTTTTTTAAAAAAAATTCTGTTTTTTTCATATCTTAATAATAAACACATTGTTGATTTGTTTACTACATATTTACACCAACCAATGTTTAGTGCTCTAGTTCAGTTCTTCTGCATTTAAAACCTTACAATCCTATGCTCTTTTGTCATGTTATGATATTAAATATTTACCTTAATGCTTTCTGGTATACATGGTTTAGAGTCAGCCAGTGTTAATTTCATTTGCAATAACCTTGTACTTGAAAAGAATATTTTTCTCTTGTTAGATCAAACCAAATTAAAATTTAATAGTTTTATTTACTCTGGAAAACTAAAAAATATTGGTGGAAAAAAACGTTTTTTCTTTCTCTAAATTATAGCTTTTGTCACAAGTTACGACATATCTGTACAACTTCATTATTAAGAAATCAATCAGAATTTAAGTTATTATGAAAATTTTATGATAGTTATTATATCTAATCATATATCTATTTTTAAAGAGAAAATGACTTTTTTTCTTTCAGATATTAGCTTTGGGAAATCAAGTTGGAAGAGCATACGTTTGGGATTTAGATATTGATGATCCCGGAACTGCCAGGTATTTTTTTTATTCTCACATTTTTAAATTTCTTAAGAAATATCATCAGGAAAAAAGCCACAGAATGCTGCATTTGAACAAAATTGGCTTACAAAATTTAATTTTTAAAATTTTAATTTAAAATGATTTTTTTTAACTTAAATTTATACTGTATACAAAAGCAACAGTGAGTTGAATTGTGAATGGTATTAATATGTGCAAGGCAATCATAAAGTTTTGTTTTGAACTATATATCATTATTAAAAATATAAAGTGAAAATAATAAATATATAAAATGTAGAATGGGTAAGAAGTACTGAAAATGAATTTACATTCTCAAATGCATTCATATTTTCTCACTAAAGAAATGAGTATTATACTAATAATCACTAAATAAATGTTATGAAAAATATTGCAATAACAAGATATTAAATTAAATAAAAAGGATACTTTTACTTTGCTTGATAAAAATAATCAATTATCTGTATATCATATGAAGTCTTCAAAATCTGATTTTTTACAGCATGATTCAAAATGGCTAGCAATTTTTAAAATAAATTAGAATGCAAATAATCAAAGTGTACTAAGTCATCATATACATGTTTTGACTTATTTAAGGATATGATTTCAGTGAGGCTTTAGATCTTGTTAAATATATTTTTTATTTCCACAGATTCCCTTTTTAATTTGGAACTATTGTGCAAGTTTTAAGTGCTCATAAATGTCACTTAGAACTTTTAAAGAGGCAAACACCACTTTGTTTCTTCTGAAAATAACAGTTTTTAATAAAATTATCATTAAAGAATTTTACTTTAAAACATTAAGAAATTTTATTTTATTTCTAAATTTCCAGATTATAATCCACTTTAACAATCAGTGGAAAAAAGATACTAACTTATTTAGTAGTAAAAACACCTTAGAAATAAAGGGAAAGAAGCACATGATTTTTATCATACATATTTGCTCATTTCTGAGAATTTGCCTCTTAATTTTAAGAAATTTTAATCTCCAGTTTTACTGTTTTACCACAAGTTTTATTCTTATTGCTAGATTAATTACTGTAGATGTTTGTTAGGATTTTTATACAATTTCATAATTATTTGGTATTTGCAAAATATTTTACTGTATGATTTTAATACTGTTTTTATATATTTAAAAAGACTTAAGAGAGTTTTTTAATCTGTGGATCTCAAAACCGTTTGGAGTCTTGGGACTTGCACTAAGGGTCACCAAAAACTTTAGCCATTTTGATATTTTCTTAGTTCCAAATATTTTTTACACAATATATTTGAAATAGATAAATACAATGTAAAAAAATATAAAACAAAAGTATTTTGACTAATTTTTTGTAATAAAAACATTTATTATACTTATTTTTTCATGATGCTGTTTATTCTGCAAAAGTCTTTGTACTTTGATAACACAGATGCAGTATTCTCTTTGACATGTAGTGTTTTGTGAATCACTTTTACATGTGTCAATGCCTCTTTCCCACTGAATATATATTTTTATATGTATAGTGCTATGTTGTCTCTATAAAACTAGCAATCTTCGTTTTTGTCATTACTATTTCATTTGCTTCATAAGTAAATACATAGTTTGCATTTTATAAATTATGCTTATTATCTATTTTATATAAGCCCCTTTATTTTCTCAATTATCAGATATTTTTAAAAAGTCATGGATTAGTGGTTGAATTTAGACAAATTAGATAAAAACACTGAAAACAATAAAAAAATAATATCTGAAATTAATCACGAAAACAGTTATAATATCAAGGAAACAAAAACATGATTAAAATATTTAAGAATATAGTTTTACTAGTAATTATGATGGAATTGAAAAGCAATTATGCTTAATTTGTAAAAAAGTTTTGACACATCAGAAAGTTTGAAACGTGCCAAATTAAAGCAACATTGCAATGCAAGGAACTCAAAGAATGCCTTAAATGATTTTTTAAATCAGCAAAAATTTGCCTTTGAGAACTTAATTACTGTGACTGAAAAGTATTCACCTACGTCTTGTGAAGAATCCTATTTACCTGAAAAACATAAAAAAGCTTATTCAATTAGTGGAATTCTAATATTGCCTACTGCTGTTAAGATGTTTGTAATAATTCATTACAAAAAGTATGTTGATGAAGTCTTTAAAATTCCATTATCCAACAACATTATTTTTAAGCAAATTTTGAAAAATTAATAATGATCAACATCAGTAACTAATAATGAGGCTAAAAATAAGTCCTAAGTTTGCAATCCAGTTATATAAATCAACTTGACTGAACTATTAGTTTAAGTTAGATATGTTTAAAGGATGTCATCACAAAGAATTTTTATCATGTCACAAGGGATAGGAAATTTTGCTAAATAAATCTAGGTTGAAAATTGATTTCAATTCAAAATTCTTTGATGATTTTGGCTGGAAGGGGTGTTGGGATTATGAACTATTTCTGAAATTACCTTTTAATTTTTTTTTTTTACTATTTTCTCAGTTGAGTGACCTTTCAAATAGCTACACTTAATGGATAGACAATAGTTACCCTAGTGAGTGTTTGAATTTACTCTAGTGAGATTGAACTCATTTTTACTAAAATATTATTGTATTATATTTTTTACGTTGATTCTTATTTAAAAGTTTGTTCTGTCTTACAATTAAAGTTAAATGTCTTAAAACTGAAATAGTAATTACAAAACACGTGAAAAATGTGACAGTTTCATTCTTTTGTGTGCAATGTATAAGTTTATCGGGTACCACAAATTTTCATAAATGTGGTATATTCCCACCAAAAATTTAAGAAACCTTGCTACAGAATAAAAATTTTAGAAACCTTGCTCCTGAACTGTTCAAGACCAAATAATTTGAATAATTAAAATAGATTTTATTAGATATAATGTTTAATTCCTCTTCATTTATTTCTTAGATTTAAGACTACTGTTACTAATTTTTACTGCTGGCAATATTTTTTATTCTGGTTTATTCTATTTTTTCTATCTTTTAGAAAATTTTTTTTAATTTTTTTGTTTTCTTTGGAAAAGAAGTCAAAAAAATTTTTTACAGGAAAACATTGTTATACAGCTATTATACTTAATAATTTTTTTATACTTAATAATTTTTTTATACTTAATAAAAAATATTAAGTAAATAAATTAGATTGGTATAATTTTGGTGATTTAACTAGTTCATTTGCTCTTTTAACTTATTATAACATCTAAATGGAAATATTTGTTATTTTATTGAAGTAATTTTTCTTTGATTTCTTATGTTTTAATTAAAAAGTGGTACTACTTTGTTAATATTAAAATTTGTAATCAAACTTATCAGAATTATTGCTCAATGAATTTTCAACGTATTCACTTAAATACTTAATATTATTTATAAAATTTATTAGCTCATTTAGTAATGTAATATGGATTTTGAGGACTATATATTTAGTATTTTGTTTAATATTATTAAAAAAAATTTTCATGTAGTTATTATAAAATTTAAATCTATTTTCTCAATGCATTCTATGAGTCTACTAACTTACATTATTGTTTTAAATTGATGGCTTTTACTAAACCAGTAAAACTTCAACCAAAAAATTTAAAAAATTTCAGTTGTATTGATTCATTGACTGAATTAGAAATGTTAAATTGACTACTGTAAAGGTCTCACAAAGCATAATATTTCATAATTTAAAATATTAGAATTTCATGGAACATCATTTAAAACCAATAAGAATGTTATTGATTTTATAGTTTATAATTAAATATTTGTTGAAATTTCTGACATGTCTTATTTGTATACATTTGGAAAAATATTTTTATAATCATTTGTGCCTATTTTTAGAGCTGTGTGTAAAACCAGAAGAGTTTTTAGATATTTAGGAACTTTTCAAGTTTTTCATTTTTTAATCCCTATCTTCAATTATCTTATTGTATTTTCACACACACAAGATTTGTTATATTTTTCTTGTTTATTTTGCTTTTGAACAGATATTTGAATATTTTTCAAATCTAAAATTTTGTAAAATAAATTTTTAACAAAATTATTATTTTTTCCTATCTATAAATAAAAGTTTTATATTGTAGCCATTTTCCTTGAATTTTTTAGACCTTTCATAAAAAATTACATTTTTAATTGTTGAAATTTCTTTCCCTCTGATTCTCTAGAACATGCAAAACATGAACATAATGTTTTGCATATTCTATGTTATAAATTTAATAGTGAAATTATCATCTATTTCTAAATGAAAAAATAATCAAAAGTATCTTAACTATTAGCATTAAGCAATAAAAGTATTTCCCTTCTACATTTATGCAAGAAAAAATGTTTTTCTCTCCTTAATGTTATAAATATTGAGTAATAAATATATCATTTATTATCGTTAAATAATTTTATCACTGCCAGATGTCTGCCCATTATTGAAACAAAATTCATAATTGAGTTGTCATTTATTTCAATTCTGATATTAACTTTCTAATATAATTATTCTTCAGTTATTGTAAAATATTTGTATTTGAAAAAAATGCAATAAAGTTTAGTTTCTCGAAAGTTTTTCAAGATTTGTGATAAAGGGCATAATCAATAAATGAAAAGAAAGTACAATAAAGGGCTGTTAAATAATTTCTACAACATACCTCAAAGATGGCTCATTTAAAAGTTTGATCATAATGTATAAAGTTTTTATATGTCATATATTCTTCACATGATTATATAATTCTAATGTTTTTTTCCCCATGTTTATCCTGAAAAGTCTAATTTGAAGGTTTTATTCCTAATTTAATTGTTCACATTAAAATGAACTTTAAATAATAAATTCCAATTGAATTATTTCTTGCATATCAAAAATTATTTTGAAGCAACAATTCAACCAACTTTAAAGGAACCTGCAGTTAATAATCATTAATTACCAATGACTACTGAAATAATTCTTGTACAGTTTTAAACCCAATCCATTGATAACTGGATTGATAACAACCTGTTATTGATAACTAAGGATGGTGACATGCAAATTAGAATTAAATTAGCAATTTTTCTTATCCTTTTACAAAGATATTTTCAAAACATTTTATGAGGAAATGGAAACAAATAATTTAGAAACAAAGTAGTAATACTTTTACTTCAGAAAATAGCGGTTACAGTTTGTTTGAATGGTAATTGTTGAAATAAAATATGCAATTTAAGTAGTGTTAGCTAAATTAATTGATATTTGTGATATATATTTTGGATGTGTTATTTACTAATCCGTATTGTTTAGGTTGATTAATTTGAAACAAATAATTTCGTGGATCAGAGGAAATGGAAACAAATAATTTGTGAACTAAGTAATATTTTTACTTCAGAAAATAGCGATTATAGTTTGTTTAAATGGTAATTGTGGAAATAATTAATGCTACTTAAATTGCATATTCTAAATTAATTGATATTTGTGGTATATATTTTGGATGTTTTGTTTACTAATCTGTATTGTTTAGGTTGATTAATTTGAAACAAATAATTTAGTTAACAAGTTTGTTAATTTTTTATATAAAATTTTATAATTCATCATTAAACTTTCTTAAATAATTCTGTTACTCAATATATATTGTATAACTTTACTGTTTTAAAACTTGTTTTATATCATTTTATTAAAAAAAAAAAAATTAAAATATTGCATGTAATTTATTTAATAAAATGTACTTTTTATTTAGATGCATAATCCTTACACATCCAAAGTGCAACTCTCCTATTCGTCAAACTAGTCTCAATAAGGATGGTTCTATTCTGCTTTGTGTTTGTGACGATGGTTCAGTGTGGTGATGGGATAGAATTAGTAAAATTTGAAGTTCTCCTGTAAATATACATTTCTTTCCTGTAATAAATCATTTTTAATCAAGTTTTGTCTGAAAATGAATTTTTTTTAAGTAAACAAAAATTCAAACAAGCAAAATTATTATTAAATTACAAGTATTTCTACATTATAAGTGCTATAAAGATCAGAAATATTAGCCATGGAATAGAATGGTTAAATATATATATGAAATGTCTCTGACTCCTTAAATATCTTATTTTGCATTACTATCTTATGCTTTTAATGATTTATAATAACTATTAATAAATTTAATTTGAAATTTTAAAGCCTGCATATCAAATTAATTTTTCTGAAATCTCTAAATCTTCTTAAAAAGTCACCTTCTCTGATCAAGATTTCCGTCTTTTCTTTTAGCAACTCGAATGGTACAACATAGCAACTCGAATTGGTATTTTTTGTGTTCCTACCTTCTGTTATCTGTCCCTTTGCCCCTGAAACAAAAAATATAATATATTGGTGGTCAGATAAACTTATTTCATCTAACACTTTCTAATCATTCGTAAAGTCAACACATTTACTATCACATAAAGCAATGATACTAAATGTTTTCTAAAAGG
>JAPDSC010131555.1:17159-31492 GCA_026290005.1 Latrodectus geometricus | reverse complement strand
ATATATATATATATATATATATATATATATATATATATATATATTCCTTACCTTCGAAATTCTTGTAAGTTTACAAGTTAGTGGATGTTCGAACCATCGTTTCATGATCATTTTAGTTTCAATTATTTCTTGTATTTTGATGACTTCATATAAATTTTTCACCTAGTATTAATAAAAATAGTTATTACAAAGTATAATATGATTTTAAATAATCAATTTTCTATTTTTAATAAATGTGATCAATGGATTTTAATGAATACTGACCAAGTTTTCCGGCTTGTTATCTCTTTTTAAATTTTCAAGAGTTTCCTTAAAATCAAAGTTTGTTTTTGTGTTAATATTTTGATCATCATTACTCCTTAGTTCATTCTTATCTTCCATTTTGTCCGTATTCCTTAGATAATATAAATCAGAATCCCTTATCTCACTTTCACGATCTTTCTAAAAAAATACAGAAAAAAATTGATGTATATTGAAATAAAATATAAAAAATTAATTTCTATATAACAAAACATAATGTGGATTCTCAGTGAATTTTCACTAGTACAGTTTTTATTTGTACAAGTAGTATTTGTAAGATATTGATTTTTAAAATTTTTGTCCACTTGCAAGAATTCTGTATTTCTCCCTTCATACGAGCCACAAAAAAATATATATTTTATTAAAAACAAACTAATTATGCACTCATTTTATGTGACAAAACGCAAAATTTTTAGTTATAAAAATCAACAATGGAAATTAACTCCAATTTTACTTTAAAAAATTAAAATTTATAAGAACTTGTATTAAATAAGAGACATATTCCAAAAAGAGATGGAATAACGATGTATCATATATACATTGAGAAAAAGGAATTACAATAATGATTTTTATGGTTGACATATTAATGTATGTGCAAGAAATTATATTCCTATCTTAAAATAAGTTAAATTAATTTACACATTCCTTTGTTACTTCTTTCATAAAATGTTACATGTGCTTTATAACAATTATTTTCTATTTTGAGCTTAAACTTTGATCAAGGTCATTTCTTACTTTTAGCATAATAAAATGAATAAAAGATCTATTTAAAAAAAGTTGACAAACCAATTTAAACAATAGTACGAGACATATGAAAATTAAGCTGGAGAAAATTATTTATTTATTTTTATTTTTTTATTTACAAATGCCTGCTATTTGGCTGCTAGGACATTGGACAATGGGCTCACAATTATCCTGCAGCAGGACAAGCGAAAACCGATAGTGCAGGGAACTGGTGAAAGTGTGAAGCAGTCATTTCTTGTTCAGACATACAAAGAGAATTCGTAGGGGAGTCCACAAGGTTGAAACGGATCATTTGGGTTTAGCCTCCACTCAGGACGGACTGTTCATACAAGCTCCGCTCTGATCACCTCCTCTCTTATTATCCCTTTGGGAAACAAAAGCACTTTTCAGTGCTCTTAATAATGGATCCATATCAGTTCAGCGACAAACTTACTCGAATTACTGTCACTTGACTCGAGGAAACTTATCACTCAGCCAAAGATGATTATTACAAAAAGGAAACGTTGGACCTGCTTTTTCAACTCCAAAAGAAAATCCTCTTGCTCATCCGCTCCTCAAAGAAACTTGAAGGACGTCAAGATCTTTGGCAGAGGTTACAATGCTGTTTGTGAACTCACTCCCTCTTTAACTGATTCTTCTGCTAAAAACAATCCAGCTAATGCTGCTGGCTCTGCTAGTAAAGTCCGAGCAAAAAGAATTTAAAAAAAGTCAGCCAGATGGTTTTATTGAACCAAAAAAGACTGCTAAAATTAATCCTGAAAAGGCTCCAGAAATTGAGATTTTAACGAAAAACTCTTACGAGAAGCTCTCGACCAATCAGGATCATGAGCTTAACTCAGTTTCGGTAGTTAGTCCCTGCCCCTTAGAAGAGAAAATTTCTTCGGTGCTTGTACGATATGGTGATAATCATGTCGAATTCATTGTGAAATTAAAAATTGCTCTTGGTTTTGAATTTGAGGCCAAGACCGCAGGACTATACCTCAAATTATTTGTCCAATCAACTAATCACCATAGGACAAATTACCAAATTTTTTGACTACAACAGCATCGAATACATCCTTCTCAGGAGTAAAAATCAAAAATCCAAGAAGTTCGTAATTAAGGGACTCCCCATCGCCACGGACTGTAAAGAAATTGCAAAAGATCTGATTTCCTTAGGTTATTAGAGCCCATCAGAGTAACCAGAATGAAGGATCCTAAATCAAGGAAATCGATGCCATTATTCTGGATTAATCTCACATCATCAACCATGGTATACCAACTTACAAAATTATGTTATATCTTTGGAATATCATTTGAGCACTACTAGGGACCCAAATTGGCTATCCAATGCTACAACTGCCAGAGATTCAACCACATATCTGAAATGTGTCCCATGAAGCCCCGATTTATTAAGTGAGTGTGTGTGCAAACACTCATAACACTAGAGACTGCCCTGCGGAAAGAATTGAGCAACCGAAGTTTTGTAACTGTGAAAGAACGCACCCAGTAAATTACAGAGGATGCAAGGCTTTCCCCAAGCCGAAATACGCAACTAGGAAAATTTCCAAAAAAAAAAAAAAAAAAAAAAAAAAAAAAAAAAAAACCCCTCCATCATATGCAATCCAACCTGGATTGTCATACGCACAAGCTACCGCTCCTTATTCCAAATCCAACTATTCAGATGATCTTTCTTACGGAAGGGAATTTTCAGGTTTATTGGCTTTAATGAACAAAATCAAAAAAAATTTTAAAGGCAATCCCGTATATACTATATGCTGAAGTGACGAGAGTAAGATCTCACGCATGCGCAGTACGTCTCAGCGGTATCTTCTGTTTCTGTGATTGCTTGAGAAATTCTGTGGTTAAAGCGTTGTGCTTTTATTAAATATTTGAAGTTTGAAAAAAAGGGATGGGGTGGGAAATGCCAAAGGGCACACTTTATAACAAAATGATATTAATATGAATTTTATGTTAATATCATTTTGTAATTATTATATTTTATTAACATTTCATAAATTTTGATTATAATATGAATTTTATATTGAAAGCTTAAAATATAATTTCATTTTGTGTTTCGCATTTGAAAAATAAAATTATCTTAATAATGTTATTTCAAAACTGATTTCTATTGAATGTTATTCATTGTACTCTAAAAACAAAGGTACATTTTTCAGTCCAATTTATTAATATTTTAGTATGATGAACATAATATTAAATTTACTCTAATTTTTTTTTAAATTATATCCATGAATAAATTGGGAATCAAATAAACAAATTGGATTTTTTTAAAATAAAAAATAGCTAAATATGCTAAGGCGATAAATTTATTGTTTGGTGTAAAAGGATACCTGAAATTAAGTTTCATTTTTATGTTACATTTATTAAAAGGAAATAGTGAGTAAGATATACTTTCCAGTACTTTTTTTTGTGAATAAGATCATAATAATCTTTTGGTGGGACATGTTAATTTTAAATACTCTAAGACAAATCATATACAATAAATACTAGTCAGAGAATAATGGTTTGTTAAAGGAGCAAAAAAAAAATATTCTCTTTATAACAAACTGCAAATATTTACTCAAAATTATATAAAATTTGCTTTAAAAATAAATCTGAAAATGTATTATAATCAATTAATCAAACCTATATCAATCAATAGCTAATCAAATAATAGCACAAAAAGTGCCACCGTCGTTCAAAGTTTGATTATAAAATATCAGAGATAACCATCAAACACACACATACGCAGTATAGTCCCAAAACTATTTGATAAGTTTCTGATATTTCTGCCAAATGCATAACGGATATTCTTCCTACGTTTCTTTAGTTCACGTATTCAAAAATGGCAAATATTTTGTTAGTTATTTTAAATATATTAATACATTTTTACACATTTTTGTTAATTATTTGATACATAAAATTTGATATAATACATAGGTATAAATTAAAACACAATTAAGTACTATAACAAAATAGTTCAATATGAATCAGCATAAAAATAAAATTAATTAAGAATTTCATTTGAAATTATTAAAAAAAATTATACAAAGTATAATAGTGTAAAAAAACTGAGCAATATAAATGGTAAATCTTTTAACTATTAATACTATTAGTTTGAACAATATTATATTAATGTACAAGAAATATGAATTCTAAAATCCACAGAGATTCACAAGGATAGGGATTCTTAATTCTAATATTATATTTAAATTAATTTTACAATAAGATTATTTTAAATTGGAACTTTTTTTAAAATTTAGAAACAGTTTGGAAACATCTATCCATTTAAAACAAGAAACTTAGAAAAGCTTACATAAAATTTATTTCATACGATGATATATTTCAAAAGCAAACAATTATCGATTAAAAATGTGTTACACGTGAATTTTATCTACATTTCGTAAAATTTTTAAATGAAACTTTCAAGTATTTTAATTCCATTGTTATTTTAACGCTTACATTATTTTCAGTAAGTGTTATTATATATATAAAAATAACTAATTTTGACCTAAAAACTTTAGCTAGTTGAAAGAACTTTAAGCTATGATAGTGTGCATTTTTTAATGATTAGATGCAAAAATTGTTTTATTCTTTTCAATAAAAGCTACCGAAGATATCATTAATTTATGACAACTAATTAAAGAAAGTTATATCTAGTTTTTACAAATAAATACTTCAAGTGTTTGAAGATTCCCACCATATATAAATTTTTATATCAATTTACAGTAATGGTAAATGCTCTTATATTTTAGTGAGATTAAGATTTCAAGCATATTGCTAGAATTTCTAAACATGATAAAACTACATTAATATTTTTTTACATTCGATGAAATGCAAAAATTGTTCTATAAAGATAGAATAAGTGAAAATATTAACGAAAATTTTCTTTCAATTAAATTAATCATGATTTTAAATAATTGTATTTTATAAAAATAAGAAATAATGAGTGCACTTACATTTTAAAGAGTCGCTTTTAAGCCAAATATGCTATTTTATGTTGAAATCGAGATATATATCAAGTGATTTTAGATTTACGATAACTCAAATCCATTCGATTCATTGTCTGCGCTAAACTTGTATTGTCACATGACTGTTTCGCAACAATACTTAACGATAAAATGCAATAACATTCTCATCAAGTATGTGTACCGATGAATGTACAATTTAATTAAACAGTTCCTTATTTAGATTCCATTAGAATTTATACTTCTATATTTAAAAGATATCAATTATATATTCACTTATCACTGATTATTATATTTTAGTTTTAACAAGAATTAGCTACATCCACAATTTTAGGTGTAAAAAAGTAATTAAAATAATACACCCGCTTTAACTTTCTAACATTTAAAATCATTGCATCGTATTGAATTCATTACTAAATAGCATATTTTTAAGTTATACATAAATTAAAATAAATTCATTATTGTAACCATTTCAGGATTAGAATATAGAGTTCGTTCATTGATTTGAAACTATTGTTTCACACTCAATCGTAAAAAGCTTACATTTTGAAGGAAAAAATTAGTGTTTAATAGTAAACTTATTTATTTCAAATTATTTAAAAATAAAATAATTTTACTTATTTTATATATTTGGAAACATTTATACAGAGCTAATATTTGAAGCCCATTGTAAGGCAATCAAACTGTCACTTTATGAACAAACGATACAACATTTCCTATAACTAAATAATAGAAAATAATTAATCCTTTTATTTTTTTTAAATAATTATTTTAAAAAAATGTGATTTCAATAATATATAGATATAATTATGATTTTAAATATAATTATCATTTTCTTTTTCTAGGCTATAAACTCCGCAAATATTTTTTTTTAAATTTACTGTTAACAAATATCTACATCTACATTATAAAACTACTGTTAACAAATATCTACATCAATAAAAAAATTTTTTTTTCTTTAAAAAAAAAAAAAAAAAAAAAAAAAAGACCAATTGCCAGAACCTCTTAATTTTCCAAAAAACATTTCGATGATTTTCTTACACATCATGAATACAAAACTTGTTTCATACTTTAACTGTAAAAACAATTGAAAACATAATTTTACAGCTAATTATCAAATCTTACCTAATTTTTAAAAATAAATCCATCAATTTACTTAAGGATCACAAATGTTATAATATTTAAAACTATATACAAAATCCTTACAGTAATGACAATTTTTTTTGTTATGAGCTTAAAATTTAAATATTAGAATTTAATAACGATTTCAAACTGCATTGATAGTTTTCTATACGCAATGAAATGCAAAACCTTTCTTGTGTTATTTTTTAGAAACCTAATGAGTGAAATGGGAAGGAAATTATGATAAGAGAATAATATTTTGAATATTAACATTTTGATAAAAATTAGAAATAATACATCTACTTACATTTTTAAAGGTTGTTTTCTTTATAGATGCATTCAATTTAAAGAAAAGCTACGCGATTTTATTTTGAAGTCGAGGTAAATATATCAAGTGATACTATAGATCTAATCGATTTGCTAGAGATCTAATCAATGCCATTCGTTGTTTTTGCTAAATATGCATCATCATGTGGTTGCTGTGCAATAATTCCTATCGATAAAATGTGGTAAAGTATATGTACTGACTGTGCTATATAATTAAATGCTTTTTAATAGATTCTATTAGAATTCATACTTTTACTTTTAAAAGAGATTAATTATATTTGTGACTTGTCACTGAATAATTATTTCAGTCTCAACAAGAAAAAGCTAAATATTTGAGCTAAATGAAAAGGTAAACTAAAATATTATACTCACTTTAACTTTCTGATATTTATTTTAAATAGTCCATTATATCGAATTCACTACAAACAATAACATTTTTAAGATTTGTGCTAAAAGGAAATAATAATAGATTCATTCTAACCACATTTCAAGATTTGGATAACATTGGGTTATCAATTTACAACTATTGTTTGACACTCAATCATCAAAATTTTAAAGTAAAATCAGTTGATTGTTAGTTTCATACATTTTAACGTATTTAGTATAACATTCTAAGGAATTTTCTTAATGTACCGTCTGTGTAAAATTTACTGCTCTTGTACGTTTCTTTCAATAAGTAAAATGATTTTATTAATTTTTTATATTTGAAAACAATTGTTATTGCACATTGATTGCCTACATTGTAAGGCATTTGAATTGTCTAAGAGAATAAGATATTTTTTTCTACTAATAAATGATGCAAAACAATTAATAGTTTTTCAAAAAAATAAATAAATAACGCATTGATAAATATAATTTCAAATGAACTTTTCTTTTTCAATTCTCTGGGTTAAAAACTATGCAAATATTTTTGAGATTTACTGTTATTAACAAATTTCTGTATCAACAAATTCAATAAGGATTAGCTATTTATTAATTAATTAATGTGTATTATATATAATTTATTACTATTCAATTGAACACCATAAAAAAGTAAAATTATAAACCTCGATCATTTAGTATTTGGTGTAATTATAATCTGCTTCCAACAATTTGGAAAGCAGTTCGTTTTAAGGAAATAGTGTTGTTGTACCTTATCCCCGTAGTGCAGGAAAGCCCACACCAGGTCTAGAAGATCTGGCATAGGTTAGTACGCAGTTTCTTTTATAGAGAGAAACCACGGCAGAAGACTGACTTGACCTCTGAACAAATATGCATAGGTAGCCGTTTATAGGGTAGGCAACCATTCATACATGGAAAGGACAAAGACAGGATAGAGAGAAAATACATTCACATACCCGAACCGGGATTCGAACCCACACCTCATTATCCGCAGTCAGGCATGCTAACCACTAGACAGAGAATGCAACTCAAGAAATAATTGTCTATTAATGTGAACTTAACTTAAATTTGTATGAAACTTTTTTTCTCTTCTAGTTTCTTCGTAATATTATTGGAATTGAAATAAGATTTTTTTTTTTTTCGAAACAAGAGTTTTAAAAAATATCTGTGGATATAAATCAGGATAAATTTTCATCCAATAAATTAATGCATAAAATACAAATGAGAAAAAATATAACAAGGATTGTATGCATGTGTGCGTGTGACTCACGTATACTTTTTAGTATACGTGAGTCACACGCACTCATTTATTACGCACACATTATTTTCTTTTGAAAATAACTTTAGTTTTAAATTAAACAAAATTACACTGGAAAAAGTAAGTACAGCAGAAGTATTTTTTGTAATTATTTAAAAAGCTGAAATTTATTCATCAAATAGTTTCTATACGTCATAAGAAAATATTTTTATAAACATTTATAGGTGTATAAATAGAAAATTTTGAATATATCTATTACCCTGACTGTGTGCGAAGTTTTTTTTGCACTACGTTTAAATCATTTTTACATTTGATTCAATGAATTTATCTTTGACATTCAAAAGATCGCTTGTTTACTTTAAGATTTTACCAAAGAAGATGTACTTAAATATTGCGCATATTGTGAGTTTAGAGGATGTTTTGTTATTAGGGTATGACTTATATAAAATTTTTTTTATATAAAATATACCGAAATAAACAAAAATCCAGTTAAAAGAATTACACTCTACTGAAAATTTGGGCTAAAAGTGAAAAAATAATAATATAATTAAACATATAAAAGTATGCAAATTACAGAAATTTTTTTTTTAATTATGAGCTGAAGTTGGTTGGTTGGTTAGGTTTTATGGCGCAAGGTCCAAGAAAGGACATGCTGCGCCAACAATTATGAGCTGAAAAGACAACTCAATAAAAAAGAAGGAGAAAGATCCTGAAATTGTAACTTTCTTCAGTTTTCATTACAAATAGCTACTTCTGTTCTACTTTCCATTTGCAGAAAACAATACCTAAGTAGCTATAAATGCTATGAAAATTTAAGCATAATTTAACTTAGTTCTTATTCTACACTACTGGCCATTAAAATTGCTACACCATGAAGAAATGCAGATAATAAAATGATATTTATTGGACAAATATATTATACTAGAAATAACAAGTGATAAAATTTTCAAAAAATTTGGCTCGATAGATCTTGAGAAATCAGTACCCAGAACAACCACCTCTGGCAGTAATAACAGCAGTTATACGCCTGGGCATTGAGTCAAACAGAGATTGGATTGCATGTACAGGTACAAATACCCATGCAGCTTCAACACGATGCCACAGTTCATCAACCGTAGTGACTGGCGTTTGGTGACGAGCCAGTCGCTTGGCAACCATTGCCCAGACGTTTTCTATTGGTGAAAGATCTGGAGAACGTGCTGGCCATACAATACCGGCAACATGTGGTCGGGCATTATCCTGCTGAAACGTAGGGTTTCGCAGGGCCCGAATAAAGGGTAGAGCCACGGGTCGTAACACACCAGAAATGTAACGTGCACTGTTCAAAGCACCGTCAATGCGAACAAGAGGTGACCGAGACGTGTATCCAATGGCACCCCATACCATCACGCCAGGTGATGGGCCAGTATGACGATGACGAATGCACGCTGCCAGTGTGCGTTCACCACGATGCCGCCAAACACGGATGGACCGTCATGATGCTGTACACAGAACCTGGATTCATCTGGAAAGATGACGTCTCGCCATTCGTGCGCCCAGGTTCGTCGTTGATCACACCATTGGAGGCGCTCTTGTCTACAACGCAGCGTCAAGGGAAGCCGCAGCCATGGTCTCCGAGCTGAGAGTCCATGCTGCTGCAAACGTCGTCGAACTATTTGTGCAGACACTTGTTGTCTTCCAAACGACCCCGTTTCTTGACTCACGGCTCGTGACGTGGTTGCACGATCCATTACGGCCATGCGTATAATATGCCTGTCTTCTCGGCTGCTAGTGATAGGTGGCCGTTGAGATCCCGCATGGCGTTCAGTATTACCGTCCTGAACCCATCGATTCCATATTCTGCTAACAGTCATTGGATCTCGACCGACGCGCTGTGATAAGATAAACCGCAATCCCGGTACGCTACAATTCGACCTTTATCAAAGTCAGAAACGTGCTGGTAGGCATTTCCCCATTTTACTCGAGGCATCACAACAACTTTTCATTAGGCAACAACGTTCAAATGCAATTTGTGTATGAGGAACCGGCTGAACAATTTCCTCATTTAAACACAATGTAGGTGTCGCTACTAGCGCCTGCTTTGTCTGAATTCGCTGAAAAGCTAATCATTTGCATATCACAGCACCTTCTTCCTTTCGTATAAATTTCACGTCTGTAGCATGTCGCCTTCTTGGTGTAGCAATTTTAATGGCCAGTAGTGTATATATGGCATTTAAAAATAAACAAAAATCCAAAAAATTAAAAAAAAAAAAATCCACTTTTGATTGAAATTTTAATTTAAACGAGAAAACATGAAATTCTGCAGTTAAACATGTAAAACTCTCCAAATATTTTAAAGATAACTTAATTAACACGTCGCAAAATTTCATTTCGCAGCACCAAATAAGTTTAATAAGTTTCACTTACAGATTGGCTGAAACCAAATCGAATGAATTGTAGAATGTTCGAAAGAACTCTTCTTTCACAAAGTTATGAAATATTGAAATCGGGACACGTTGCAACAGCTAAATGTTATTCGGACATGCAAAGTAGTGAAAAAAGTAGTTATATTCGATGCTTAGATCTATAACAATGTTTTTTCAAAAGTCGAAAAAAAATAATAATAAAATTATTTTCGAAAAAATTATATAATGAGAATATAGAAAGAATAGGAGATCCGATGCCGTAAATACGATTTACTTTAATCCCATCGGTTATATATAGATTGCAATTTAAAAAAAAAAAAATTACATGTCTTAAATGAATTACACTGTGTCATGAGCAACTTTACAGGGAGTTCAAATAAGCATATATTCTGTTCTTTAATTGAATGTACAACTACTATAACTACAAAATTTTGTAAAGAATAATTTTTACTCAATATTAAATGAAAACTAACATTTCATGCAATTTTCAGTTCAACCTCAGACACATAATAAGTATTTTATTTATATAGATAAGTAATGAAGCCTCTGAAATTTTTATTCCAAGCTGTCAGCCGAATGGTTAGTGTTCTGGCTTTCAGTTTAAATCTCATCACGGTTTTAGATATTTGTAATGTTTCGGAATCCACTTTAAACAGTAAGTCGTAATCGAATTGGAGTTAATATGCAAAAAAAGATAGTTGAGGGGACAACAGACTGAAGCGTTAATGAATAACAACTAATTGTACTCTGAAAATATTTTATACTTTCATGAAACATTTATAAATCTGTGACAGAAACAGTGTATTTATTAACAGAGTTTCAAACTAATTTAAATTTCCAGAGAAACAGACGTTTCATCCATCATCATACAAATGCTAGAGAACAGATCATATGACAAAATGTCATTCTAACATTATTGTATGTTAGAATAACATTTAAATTTAAAAAAACTATTATCAAATTATCTTAGCTAACAAAATTTAGCAGAAAAGTAAATTTAATGTTTTCGGTTATTTTCTTCCTTCCTTTTTTTTAATTTAAGAACTTAAACATTTTCAAATGATTTCAAGCACTTGTAAAAATGGACTTTCTCTCTCTCTCTCTAAACATTAACCAAGTTTTATTTAAACTTATGAACCATGAACGATTGCACAGACAACTAACAACGAAAACATTGATATTCCCAGCAATAACCTTTGGACAAAATCAATAACTATGCAAAAGGGCAGCATTAAATTGTTAGAAGATGGCATTTTCCATCATTTGAATTTTTTGTAATATGAATCTTTAAGAGTAAACAATAATAAAGTGTGATTAAAAAGAGAAATTTGCGGAAAGCATTTATTTGGAAACTTCTTGTAATAATAAAAAATAAAACTATTATATAGCAGCAATCTTTGAGTATAAACATGATGAAGATTTATTTTCATGGAAGTCAATATTCCTGTTTCTGTTGTAATATTCCAGCCGGCGTGGAGACAAGGTGAAGGTATTCATGTAGAAAGAGAAGGATAAGTTTGTTTTGATAACCAGGGATAACAGAAGTCTCGCTGCCGGAGTCCAAAACGACGAGTTGTCCAAAACGAATGTGCTTTTTTGATATTCAATTATCTTGGAGATAGCATATTGAGAACATATTTGTTTTCATAGTACTGAGAAAATATTAAAAATTGTGAAAATATTTGTCAGCATAAGTGTAATAAAAGATTAGCATATTAAAGTAGTTGAATATAAATTAAAAAAGTTGAGATTTTAATTTTCTTGATTATCATGGAATTACATTTGTCAAATTAACTTTTAAAAACTTCTTAAGCAAGATGATTCAATGTGCTATGTATAAAACTGAGAATTTTGTGGGAAAAAAGGCTCTACTTAGGCATTTGCCATGACCATTGGCAGGATCACCTCTGTAGAACTGGATTCAATGGACTGTATTTTATGATCTGCCCGCTTTTTGAATGAATGAATGAATATATATATATTAAAAAATCGATCTTGGATGAGGATATTGTTAAAAAGTGTTGAAGAGCCTATGCTTAATCGCTTATGTTTGGTATTTGTGAAATAACTTATATTTATCCATATACCTACTAGTACTAAATACATATTCATCAGTAAAATGGAAATATGTAATTTCATTTAAATTTGTTAAAAATATATTAAAGCACATAGTGAAACATCAAAATAAGAAAAATATGAACATTTTGCCTTAACAAGTGGAAATTAGCATTTTAGTATGACCATTAGTTTTTAGCAATCTTAAACGAGTAAAACCTTTCTTTAGACAGAAAACATTTTCTAGTGAAAGAGAATTTTTTTGACACATAAAATTTTGCTTGTTTAAGCTAATCAAAACACTTATTCTCTAGTTAAGTAAAACTAGACAATAAAAATATCAAAATTTAATAAAATATATGTTCTGAACACAGAAAAATAGTGGAGATTTCTTATAATGTGTGTAGCACAAATTTTCTGATTTGCCATCACATATACACATGTGTATTATATACATATGTAAAATGTCTCTGCATATTCTTAATTAAATATATACATGTTAAGATTCATATTATAAAAGAGACCACATTTTTAAACAGTCTCTTGGAATTAGATTATAAAAACTGTAATAAATTTTTGAATGAATAATTTTTTAAGAGTTAAAAACAGATAACTTGATTTTAAATGGAAAATAATTCATATGTAAATTTACTTTTATAGAGAAATTTTTTTAAATCTCAAACACATATTATTTAAAAAAAAATTGTTAACTCAGGAATTTTAATGAACTTTCCCAATATTATATAAATATTAAGTAAAAAACTCAGACATACAGAACAATTGAATAAATTTTAAAACTTTGTCAACAAATGTATCTTAAAATTATCTTTAAACAATTCATAAATTTAATATATGTATGTAAATATATACATGATATTTGGAAAACTCTCTAATATTGCAACAACTATTATTGATGCCAGAGAGTTTAATAGCATCACAATTTTAAAATAATAAAAAGCAAGAGGTTTTTCAACAGCTTTTTATTCAAATTTCAACTATTCATTTAAATATACAAAACTTCAAATAGTATTGTGCGATAAATAAAATTCTTGCAAAATTATAAAATAGGAAAAAGTTTTTTGGTAATTTAAGCCACATTTTTACTATTACAGAACAAAAATAGAAAAATAAATTTCAATTTATTAAAAATTACACAATCAACACTTTTGTTCCAGTATTTGATCAAACATTTAGCTTAATAAACCAATAATATTTTAACAAGTTTATAATTAGATTTACAATTTTAGGTATTTATTTATAAAAAATCATGTAATAAAGTTTTTTGATTTAAGATACAAATGTGAAATATAATTTTTACACGATAGCCATTTTTTAAACAGAGATAGATTTGTGACCAAGAAATTAAGTTTAAGAGTTTTAAAATCAAATATAATTTATTTTTATGTAAGTTCTATACACATTTTTATACTGATACTTACGATTTGATTACAATCTCATAAATGATAAATTATGATTTCAATTTGATTTCACATCTTAAAATCTCAATTTATGCATAAAACTCAAAAGAAATTTCCTAAATTATTAAAAGTTTATTTTCAAATGCATTAATTTTAAATCATTTAATTTGAAATATATTTCCAAAAGATATATATTTATCATTAACAATTAGATAAAATTGAAAGTATATGTTAACTAGTAAAGAGTTCTTTTTACTTCCAGGATACTATGGAAGAAAAAGATGACATTTCTCACAAAATTTCCTATTTTAAAACTATTTTATGAACAAGAAAATTTTTAATAAGCAATTGTTAAACCTTTTATTTTATTACATAT
>JAPDSC010131555.1:0-17149 GCA_026290005.1 Latrodectus geometricus | reverse complement strand
ATATTAAAAATCTGGTTAAATAAAATAGGATAAATGGAATAAAGTGCATAAATAGTTATATATTTTAATCATATTTTTAGGGGAAGCGAAAATTTTGTTTCTAGTATTTCTCGTAATATACACATAGATACTATATGTATATATGCCTCATTTCAAAATGATCTACAGATTTTACCTTTCTTAGATCTCCCAACCAAGATTGTTTTGTATCATTTATATTTTCTATTTGAGGCTGTGTCTATGCTTTATTCTTATCCCTGAGAAATTTTTTTACACTTATTTAACACATATATAAATATATATATTTAAATAATAAAAATATAATTTAAATCTTCGCTTAATTAATCATTTTTACGACACGTATTACTAAGGAAAACCTATTGAATTATAGTAATAAAATGGAAGGTAAGAAACTGAGAATAATCTTTTGCCATGCATGTAAAGTTTTTATGTGATGGTAAAGCATTTAGTAAGGAAATAGAAAATATCCTGACAAATTATATTTAAGGTTGAATTGTATTATAGTACAATGTGCTTAAGACTAAAGTGCTTATATTTAATTTAAATTATTTTCAAGATAATTTTTATAATATAAATAAAATATAATATCTTGATTAGAAAACGAAAGCTGAAAATATTATCAAAAGAAGTTTTTCCCATCGCAAATCTTTTGCATAAAATTCGACATGAAAATTATTCTTATTAAGAAGGATTGACTTTATTTAATTAAAGATGATACACTGGGTGAAGCAAATGCGAAATAAAAAAAAAAAAAAAAAAAAGAAAAAAATTCCGATGTAGAAACATACGTTCTAATTAATATTAGTTTAGAAGTTTTGCAAGTTCTATTTAAAATAATAAATACAAAATTACGGCCAAATTCACACAGAATAGATTAAGATCCATGTATGAAAATTTTTTAAATAGCTTATATTCTCTCAGGAAATGATAAAGACTTAAAATATTGTGAAATCGTATCTTGAAAGAATATGTTTGAAAATATTGAATTCACAACAAAATAAACAAAGTTGAAAAAGAAATACATGAGCCATATCCTTCATTATTATGAACTTCAATTCCAAAATCATATGATTATATCATAACTGTTCTTGAATTTGTTAAAAATAATTTAACCAAGGAATATAGTCGTTGAAAATAATAAAGATCTAGATTAACGTAGGTCAAACTGTTAAAATAATCTTTTTTAAATGTATATAAAAGTGAAAAATTCTACACATTTTGCTCGGAATCAAGATAAAGTATAAAATTTGCTAACAGTTAAAAAATAAAATTTTTAAGCTAGAAAACGATTTTTAATTCTGAAAATTGAACATATTATTGATCAGAAAAATGAAGATAAAATTTCACACATAGACAAGTACACACGTAGGTAATGGAATTTTATGGAACAAGCCCTTATCATTAGGCAATAAAAATTAAGGAAGTTTAATCACCCTCTAAAATCCCACATCTAAAATCTAACACACACACTAAAATCTAACATCAAACATATGGCTCAAATGGTCAAGTAAAGTTGAGATTGCTTCAAACTTAATATTTTAGGCAAGACAAAAATGAAATTTTCCAAAAAAAAATAGAAAAAAATTACATTTCGATCTCACTTCTGCTTCCTTTGTAAATTTTTCTGAAATAGACTATTTGATTAACAGTGAAATTATGAAATCATGTCACTGAAAGAAAAAAATATTAATTTGTTTTTAAGAAAAAGAAAGATCAGATCCCATTAAAATTGAATATATTGTATATGCGTGGTATATTCGACACAGAATGTGAAATAAAATACATGGGTATGCCTAATTTCTTATATTATTAAAATCCTATAAATGTGTCATATACATATATAATGATCACTTTCTACATTTTGTTGATAATTGACTTTGTTGATAAATGAGTTAACGGATCGCTGGTATAGAGAAATGTTCGTTTGAATAAAACATTCTTCCAAGTCAAAGATCAACAATAAATGATTAGGCTTAAAATCCTATAACTCATTAATTATAAATGTTTAAAAAAATAACTATAAAAATAAGGTATTCAACCTATAGTAGGAAATTGAAGAATTGTAATCAGTCAAATTTGATAGAAGCATATATTTTAATTCTACTAAATTCGGAAAAAATTTATTTTATTTGTATAAAAACGAATTTATAACTTTAGAACCAGAAAAAATTAATGTACTCTTGTATTGAGTATGAATAAAATATACATCGATAGCGAGTGTATTTAAATATAAATGTTATCCAAAACAATATTGATACATTTAAAAATAAATTCTTGCTCTGTGAATAAAAACAGCCAATTTTGAAAATATCAAAATATGTACATTTTTCAGTCTGAGTATTATTCTTTGCTGGGAATTGTCTTATGCCTTCAGCATTTTGATTCGATACATTTTCGGTAAAATCCAAATAGTATGACTTGTCTTCCTTCAGGCAATATTCTTTTCGTTTCTCAGTTCCAATCTATTTTCATATTTTTGGAGTAGCTGATTCAAAAAGCGCTTGGGCTGTAAGGAAATGTTTTCTTTCTGCCGGCATTGTCATTTCATCAAAAATAACCAGATCCTCTGTCAATACTCCCTATCCTTTATGTAGCAGTTGTTGTAGATCTGTGAACATAGTCACTGTCTGGCATCATTGAATTATAAAAGCTTAAGAGGTTAAACTAAAAAAATTTCATGATAAGAAAAATTTTGGAATTATAATTGCAATCAGTAAGAGGTACATTGGTGTACGAAGGAAGATGTTTTTGCAATATTAAACGATAAAAAAATTGAAAGTTAAAATTTGTATGATAATAACAGCTGTCAACTCGAGTATTTTAATTTATGAGGGAATATAATTTAAAGCTAAAAACCAAACGTTTAAGAGGTAATTGAAAAAATTATTATTGAATTCTGCTGTCTTTAAATATTATAAGAATATAAAATTATAAACTTTCGTTATTAATATTGCAATAGTAAATTAGGCTCTGAGATTTTCCCACTAGAAGGTATATATTTCATTAAATTACGCTGGAATATCCAAGATTTCATTTGCAGTGGTTGCTCTGAAATTGATTGGTAATTGTGCATTATTTGCAATTTTTAAATTCAAAATTTAATGCCATGTCATATCAAAGGCCTTACCTTATTTATTGAGTTCCAAGGCTTGGAGTTCCCTGTTGAACTCTTCGCTCCCCATGTGCCTTCCACGCTCCATTTTTACAACCATTTTCATAATTTTGACAGGTGATGACTTTCTCAATGGACACTTACTTAAGCCGTATCGGCGTAGTCAACAGAAACTTCAAACTCATACTAATACTTGCTTCAGTAAATTCATATCCTTGAAAATTTATGAGCTCTCAAACAAACTTCCGTGAAATCTGCCAATCATAGAACTAACCACTTCTTACCAATTAATTTCTTGTTTCAAAGAATGCATAGATGTGTGAACGATTAATTTGTCTTTTTTAATTTATATTAAAACTCATTATTGATTATTTATGGATTCAAACTAATATTTAGTTGTTAAACAATAAAATCTAAAAAAAAAAAATTAGAATATTGTTATTTTACTCATAACAGGGAAATAAATGAATGTATTTAATAAAAATAACACAATTTTCATTTTATAAGCGAAATTCAGTAAAAAATTTTACTGTGCTGCCATCTGGGGAAATTACCCCGAATTTATTCGCCAGTAACACTAGATGTTTCATACGTCTTACGAATGGGTCGGAACGTTTAAGTATGATAGATCTTAAAGACAGAATTGGCGTAGCCGTGATCGTATAGTGGTTAGTACATTGCGTTGTGGCCGCAATAACCCAGGTTCGAATCCTGGTCACGGCAATTATTTTTTGAAAGGTGTAATATTACGAATAGAATAAAGTTTTTGGAAGGAATGTTTTACTGAGATAATAATTTATGCATTTTGGTAAATAAAGTTAACGATCGATGAAATTCAAAGAAACTAGTTATTTATTTTTACTTCTAAAATAATTTAATTAAAAAAAGTTTAATTAAAAAGAAAATTATTTTAATACTACTAAATTATTTATTTTAATACTTTTAAATCCTACGATTTGAATAAGAAAAATTATAATTGCGTAAATAATTAATAAAATCTAATTTTCAATAAAACAATAATCCTTAAAGAACAATATTCTTCCTAATAAGTAATTACTTACCGAAAATATTTAAAATAATTTATTGTTAAGAAAACTATATTTGCCGAATGTTTATTATTGGGTTGTAAAACAACAAATTTTATTCATATTATTAATTTTTCTCATATCTGTAAGGTTTAAAATTACATTACACGAAAATAATATATTATCTGTAAGAGTCAAAATTACATAACGAACGATATAAATAGTTATTTTGATAAGTATATATTTTATTTTATTGGATACCTTACTTTTTAAATATACTGAAGAATTAGTAATAAGTTTTGTTCCGCAATTCGAGATATTGATATTGTATATCATTTTCAATTTTTCCTTTGCCTTTTATATGAGTAAAATATTGAATTCTAAACAGCAAGTCTTTCTTTTTAATGTTTTTTAGATTCTGGGAAAATTTTCCAGAAAGTTAAGAAAAGTTAATTACCTGAATTTTTCATTCCATTGTATTGCTTTCAGGAAAATAGAATTTCAAACTTTTCATGAAAATTCGTCATAGAATTTATAAATGCCTTACAAAATAATATAAGCTAATTTAATGTCGCTTAAGATGTAATATAAAATGTATTAATTTATACTAACTTGTTGTACACATAAAAATTCCTAAAATAAACTCCAATAAATGTGAAAAAAAATTTGATTTATTATTTCTAAACAGGTGTATAACTTCCCTAATTTGATAATCGCTTCATTTTATAGTATTGTAATCATCGAATAATAGAATTTTTTTCCTATTATATATTCATCGCTGGCCATTCGGAATTTGGCGTAGGTACATTGTATTAATGCAGAAATAATCCAAACTCGATTTTGCATCAATGCGTAGTCATGTGTTTTAATGAAAACCAGGTTTTTGATAACTTATAAATATTGCATGTAAATTTTTGCATTTATAAAAAAATGATATCAGTATATTCCGCAATCACAAATAGTTAATACTTTCATAATCCTCACATATTTAAAAATTCTATTTTTATACTATGAAGATTTAATTTTTTGTTTGTTTAATGAATGGAGAAACTCGTGTTTACCTAATAAAAATTGTTCTAAAAAAGTAGTTGACTTAATAATTAAAATTAAAAACCTATTTTAAATTATTACATTTCTTTTTTATTTTTAAATTTTAATTTATATAACCATTTTCATTCTCAACCTTTGAATAATCGATTCAACAAAGAAGATTTGGAGTTTAGAGATTTACTTTAAATAACCACAGATAATTCAAATTTAAAATTCATGTAAATCTTTCCTTGATAAATAACCAAAACTAATTGCAAAATAAAGTTTACTTCTTATAAATGAATATTTTCAATACCTATATAAGAAACTATTAAATTGCAATACATAAATAAAAATTGAACTCTTTATAATACAACAGGTCTTAAAAATCTTAACTACGATTTCGAAACTGTGATTTCATAAATCTTGAAAAAATTTTGAATTTTAATTGATTTTCAAAATTAGTGATTTTCCTTGAATGATGTTATATTTATATATCATCTGCATCTAATTTTTGAAATAATGTTTGAAAGTACTACATAGAATTTTTTTTTATTATGTAATGTTTATTATTAAATCACAGTTCATAGAAATAAAGACTTTCAAACTCTTGCAATATAAATTTAATTGCTTTTATATTTTCCATTTATTTATTTAATAATATTTGTTCTTAATAGTTTTTCCTAATATCATTCTATTTAAAAAAAATGGTGTGTTATGGTGACATTCCGTAATTATTTTGTATACAGCTCAGGCGTTTTCATAAAAGTATAATTCTAAAGAATTTTTAATCTGAAAGTGACAATTTAAAAGGTAATTTAGTAGAAAAGTGTGGCATGGAATTATTATACGAACTTATATATTTAAAGACGTAAGTAGAACATGACTCGGTGGCGCAACGGTAGCGCGTCTGACTCCAGATCAGAAGGTTGCGTGTTCAAATCACGTCCGGGTCATGCTATATTTTTTCTTTGCATCTGTATTCAAATAAGTAATAACGGAACAGTAAAAAATATTAAGATATATGTAATGTCTTTCCTCTTTTTAATCTCATATTTGTTTTTGTTTTCATTTATAATAATAATATCAAATTGTTATTTGAAAAAAATTTGCAACACAAATGATGCAGTGAATGTTTGAAATTATTTGATTGGAAAAATGGAAAGGGTGAAAATGAAAAATAAGAATTATCCATTGAGGATGCTTTAGTAATCAAAGTTATATAAAACAACTATATTTCATTTTTGGTAAATGCAGCTGCATTGCATGATATGAATATATTGTATTGTTATTTATTTCACGTTTGTAAAACTTTTCCAAAAAAATTTTCAATTTCTTATAATAGAAAATAATTGGATCAAAATGAAATACAAAAGCCCAATTTAAAAAGTGATGACAAATACATAAACATATTCAAAAACGTTTAATGTCAAGATATGTTGAAACCTCTCAGAAAAAAAAATATATTTTACATTCTAAAAATGTAAAAAATCAATGCCTTTTTTTCTATCAAGATTAAATTTTAATATAAATATGTCAAATAACATTGAAATTACATCATCAAATTTTCATTAAAAATTACAAATTTTTATACGATTTTAGAAATTAGGAAAAACATTGATTTTAATATTATAAACATATATTTTTTGCAGTAATATTCTTAGATACTATACTTACTCTCATTTAGAATAATTTAATTTTTATAATTTGAAAATTATTTGTAATGCAGCTTTTCGTGAGTATTATATTGATAATTACTTCCAAATGGAGGATCTGAAATAAATCATTTTTCTTCCTGCGGTTACAGTTTAATTGAACACAACAAATGTGTCACACATGCAAATATTATTTTAATAATGCTCTATCATCATCACTCATTAATCTGATAATATTTGCTTGCAAATGTTTTCTTAAAAGATCTATTTTTTATTTGTATCTTTTAGCCGTATTTTTATCATTTAAATAAATGAAATTTTGCAAAAATTTTCATAATTTATTAGTTTTTAAGAATTTTTAATAAAATAGTTTAATATTTTGAAAATAGTATTTTTAACTTCGTTACATATTTCACAGTATTTTTTAACATATTTACTAACCTTATTTTATGTTCTAATTTTTTTCCAAGGATACTTACGGGTTTGCGTTTGATTTGAGAACTTAGGAATTAGGTTCTAATTTGTGATAAACTATTTTTGTCCATATTAATTTAGCTCTGCAGGCATTTAATTTCTTCCTCTTGTAATTTCACCAAAAAAGTTCTTTTTAGTTAAAATATTAATTTAATTTTAAAAGTAAATCGACAAATTAAAAGTAAAAAGATGATATTTCTTATACTACATATAGATGGCACCACATACAAAAAAGTTTTATATAGCAGTTTGCATACAGGGCGTCCATTTGTGTTCTCAGAGCTCTCTCGTACCGGTCTTTTGGAATATATCGAATGACTACCATTAAAATATTTAAACTTTTTATTCAAATAAATAAAATCATAGAAACAAAGTTCTTTAGATCCAAAGTAAACAAAACATATATAAGAAGAGGAATATAGGGGAATTCTAATCATATTTTGATAAATTATACTGAAACTAGATTTTGCATAGCAAATTGTACAAAGTAGTCTCTTTTTTCCACAGAAAAAAGCAAATATTTATGTAGTACTTCTATTGAATATTTCCAACAAATACTTTAAGTATTGCAAATATTCAAAAACGATATAAAAATAAATCCTGCATTTTTAATTGATTTAAGTAATAATATTAATTATATAAGCAAGTATATGAATATTTAAAAAATATATTACAAAATAATTTTATTTACAGTTGAGTCAAAAACTTTTTTAATGCTGCTATTTTGTCTAAACAATAAATAATAGAATGAATAAAATAAAAATTGTAAATAAAAATTGAAAAATACTCATTTCTATTATATTGAATTATACATGATAAATAAATAAATGTAAGTAGTAAAGACATTATTTAAAAACAATTGTTCTGAGAATAAATATATTTTTAAAAAACTTAATGGAAGACATTCAGAATAAATATTATGTAATTCAAGCAACAGATTACTCATAATGTGATGTGTTAAAAAAAAAAAAATATTTCATCAAAGTGATAAATAATTTCAAAGAAAATATTTTGAATTTCTAAATAAGCAATTTTTTTCAGAATATATAAATTAAAAGTTTTATGCCAAAAATTCAAAATAAATATTTATTAAACAGCAGATAACTTTTAACGTGTTAAGTAAAATTTAATTCTTTAAAAAGTATTGCAAACTATTTATTTAAATCTAAGTGATAAATTTATCTCTAAGAAAATTTATATTTACAGGTAATAAAAATATGCAATACCTTAAATAATTAATTGAAAAATTAAGTTATTTACCATTAAAGATTTATGGAAGTAAATTATAATTAAAAATAAAACATGAATGACATTAATTTAAAAATGAGCCATAAAGAAAGTTAATAAATAAATACATGAAAATATGATAGAGTAATTCTGCTTTTAAATTTTTTAGTCATCATTACTTTTATAAGAAAATATTTAGCCATTAAATTATTAAAGATGTTAATTTTTTTGATAAAAATTATGATTTTATTTGTAATTATTAAAAGTAATTATAATTTGTTTAAAGTCTTGAAAATATGAAAATTTTTAACTATCATAAAATTTCTGATCAAAACATCTCGATAGAATCTACATTTTAAGACATATAAGTATATATGTTTTATTCAATGATAAAACATTGAATAAAACAAATGTGCAATATGTAAGTTTTAAAATGTAAATTTTTCTTAAAGAAGAGTAGTCTTAAGGGACAATAGATCTTGTATAACTTGTTACAAACAAAATATAAAAAATATTACATCATTACTTATGCTATGGTATAAGTAAAAGTGATTATTTCTATTACAATTTGAGCTGCTAAAATATATATTTAGTCAATTTCTTTAGATTATAACTTCAGTAATTCGAAAATAAGATAAAAATTTGATTAAACGTTTGTGGAAAAAGGTAATTATCATTACACTTCCATTACAATTACAATTATATCAATAATCTTTCCCGTCTGTATTCTAGGAAGTTTCAATTTGAAAGATACTCGATAATTAATTGCCATTTGAATAAGTAAAAATCAGCGGATTGTGAGCAATATACATCAAAATAAACAATATATTATATATCAAATAACAACAAGAAAATAATATATATAATAACCAACTTAACGTTGTTTGACTAAAATGAACTCAATATGAAATACATTTTGAAATGTAATTACTCCCAATAGAATTAAAAATAACAAAATTATATAAAGAAGTGAATTGATATTCTATAGAAATTTATTGCGATAAAGCTCGAAGAATTAAAAACAATAAAAAGAAAGTTTTTCAGAAAAATATCATTAACATAATATTAGGTACCGAGTATTTTTAATTGTATAAATTTATAATTTATTTATAATTTACGGTCAATTTTTATCGATTTTCAAAGTACTGGACAAACAAATTATATAAATGTTCAAATTTGTTAGACTAGAATTTCTCTACTTTCAAAATAAATTTTGCAGTGAGAAAAGAATTAAGGAAAAAAAATAATAATAATCAAAATAACGTTTGACAAAGTAAAAGAAAATAAAAACTTTTGATGAGTCAGATCAATGGAAATATACTTTTTCCTCCGATACAAAAATATAACTTCTGAAAAAATAAATAAAAACATTATACTTCTTTTTTTATGTCTCAGTCGTCAAAAATAAATGGATTTGTCGAAGTAAATTTTTTATAGATTCGCCGAAAGTAGTTTTTTACCGTATGAAACTGCTTCTGTGCGCTCCTTATACTAACATAATCTTATTTTATATCCCCTCTCCTTGTTGTCTTCTTTTATTTTCAAAAGGAGAACAATTTAATGTTCCCTTTTTTCCTTGTTACACCACAGAACACCACAAAATTTGAAGTACCCTAGATGTTAGGAATCATTTCATTTTTTTTTTTTTTTTCAAATATTGCTAATAATGGTGAAAACTTGTAACATGGTTGGGTTTCAATAAAGTTGTATATTTTTTAACTGAATTTATGAGTTTCTGAGATGAATAAAAAAAAAAACTGAGTATGTTTCACAGTATTGATTTTCCATAAAAGTTTGATGTAGACACAATATTTATGTAAGATAGCCTTGAATCAAAAGATTGACATTTGTTTATATAATTAATACAAAAAGAATTAGAATTCAGACATGTATATTTTTAGGTTTATGATATTTCATTATATTTATTGTTGATTGCTATAATTATTAAAATTTCAAAACGAAACGTGTTATCAATGCTTACAATAATTAATAAAAATTAAAACTGAAATTATTTTTAGTAATACGTTATTTTTAATCTAATTTCAAAAATTAAATAAAATTTTTAAGATAATTAATAATTCTTTTAATTATATCATGAAAAACAAAATTTTAATGAACTATTTTTATTTCCTAAAATTAATTAAAAAAATTAGTATGAGAATATTAAAATATATAGCAAACAACGCGAAAGGATAAATATTAAATGCATATTTACACGGATGTTTTCAGATTAAAAGACACTGTCTTATAATGGAAAAATTAAAAGGACAGAATCAATTTTTTTAATATATATAAACTTTAACAGCTAACAATATATTGAATAGTTGATAAAAAATATTAATGACATGCAAATATAATTGATTACCATTAATTAGATTTTAAAAGTGCATAGTGAATTATTGATAACTCCAAACACTTAGTTTCTGTCAAAATGTACATTTTAAGCTTAAAATTTCTATAAAACAAAAATTTCACTCACACAAGGCACCGACGAGATTCGAACTCGTGATCTCCTGTTTACTAGACAGGCGCTTTAACCAACTAAGCCACGGCGCCACGTGAAGACAGTAGAAAAAGAAAGTACAAATGTATAGGTTTTTTAAAAAAATAAAAAAAGGTATAAGAATTTTTGATAAATGTTGAGCAAGAAAATTATAATTTATTAAGAATCAACATGTCTATATTTATCTATATATATTAGAGTACAATAGACTATATAGGAAATAATATGTGTATATAATTCCTTTTAAAAAATTTAAACTAAATTGATTGAAATATAAAATAAGTTACTTTTTTTTAATATAAACTGTTTACTATATAATTAAATTTATTAATTCTTCCTTATTTCATTCATATATTAAAGTCAATAAATATTAAAAATTCTTATAATTTTGTTCCTTATTTTGAACAACTTTTAGTGATCTCTGTTGATATGTAAAATTTAATATAAAATAAAATGTTCCCCTTGCTAATAATCTTTGCCTTCTGTCGTTTACATTCAACTACAAATTGTTTTTTTTATCTTGTAATAAATTCCTAGATTCAAAATGAATATAATATGCAAATTTTTATGGTTATTTGGAATTCATAGAAATAGAACAATTTTAAATCTAGATTATCTTTAAAAGTAGTTTTCTGCTTTTTCAAGTGTTTAATCATTTTAAGTAAATAAACTAAAAATGACATTCAACAGATTAATAGTTAAATTGTATTTAAACTTTTCAAAATAGTGATAAATCTGAAGCCAATTTAAACTGATTGTTAATGTTAATGCACATAGCGATTTCAAATAATTCTGTATATAACAGTTTAACATGCACACAGTTTTATTTATCACAGTTTCGTTTGACTTCAGTTTTTATCTTTCTAAGTTAAAATAAAAATAGTTAATTAAATTTTAAAAGTAAGAATCAATTAATTTACTAGACACTAGCTTAAAATTACGTTTCAAATAAAACCATGTGAGAATTTTTACCCACTTAATATCCATTGATATCAATAGATGGCGCTATAAGTACTGCAGAAGTTTAGAGTTTCAAAATGTACTAAATTTACTGTGATTAATGTACTTGTCATATTCCTTTTCATCGAAGAACAAACTCACACAATATATTTTGCTGTAATTATTTATCAAATTTTTTAAAATTAAATTTGTTTAAAAATAAACATATGCTAGATATATAATGTCCTTTTTAAAGTAGCTTCGTTATATTTCATTTTTTTGCGTCTCTATTGCAAAATTGTTTTGAAATCGCTAAAGTTAATTTTTTCGCTTAGTTCTCCTCTATGACTAAATAATATCTACCATTTATTTAGAAGTTGTTTGCATTTTATGAATACATGGCTATAACTCCAATTAATTACATTTTCTGTTTAACAAAAAATGAAAGGTAAAAGAGTAAATAAGTTTTTCAGTTTCAATATGAAATTACAAACATAAAAATTAAATTACCCCAAATATTTTATTTGAGTATAGCTATATATCGATATGTAACTACTTTAAAACGTTCATTTAGAAGGACGAAATGATAATAACTAAATTTATTTAAACTTAAGAAAAATTTCTCTGATTATTTAATTAATAATATAGAATTATTTTATAATAATACAGAAAATTTTTCTCAATATATTTGTAAACAAAAGTAAAAATAAAGTACCTATTGCTTAATATTTTCTTTAAAAGAGGAAATATTAAGCTATAAGTAAAAAAGAAAGTAGATTACCTTAGATTAATTCATTCAAATGTACGTAAATCAGTTGATGTCAAAATTGTAATAAACTGAACAACTAATGCAATATTTATAGATGTTCTAAATTAAAAAAATTATTTATTATGAAAACAAGAATTGGCAAGCAAAATTTTGATTATGCAGAAGATGAAACTAAGCGCCTTACATTGATTGACCAAAACTTTAAAGAAAAAGTTTTGGGGACAATATTTGTTCTTAAATTTTTTGATAGGAATAAAAATTTTTGCAGTACAAATAATTGGAATATATCAATTATTGAATTGGGTATATCATCCAAAAAAAAAAAAAAAAAAAGCAAGAATCTACACAACTTTTTCGGAAAATTTCTCTCATTGGCAGAAAATCTGATAAGTGTGTTTGGTGGTAACTTAAATAAATTATCATTAGTTCTTTTAAATAAAAATTTCTAGATTGAAAAATAGGAAGTTCCTCGCAAATAGCTATTTAAAAGTCTATGATATTCACTTCGAGGTAATGTTTTTTAATAAACTTAACATAATTCCCATGTTTCAAAATCCTTATAAAAATAAATTCAATAAAATAGTTTTTTTTTTTAAAGCTACAACTATATATATATATATATATATATATATATATATATATATATATATATATATATATATATATATATATATATATATATATATATATATTTTGTTTGAAAAAATTTATATCTGGTGAACTTATTTTATTTATTCATTTAGAAGTTTTATTTAATTTTTTACTCATGCAATCATTATCATTTAACTAGTGATGCAAATTAATTTGAATTTTGAATTTGGAACAATTTTTTATAGTTTGATTTCATACTGATATGCTATTTACACAAATATAATAAGCTCTCGATTATCCATGAACAAATTATTCACTTTGCAAATTATCCGCGATGATTAAATTCCATAAATATTTCAGTGCCTAATAAAATAAGTATTTCAATGCCAAAAAGAATTGAAACTCTGGAATGGTTTTTGAAAAAAAAGTGTGAACGAATTTGCATATAGTGAATATTTTTATTGTTCTTGAAGTAAAAAAATATGCTTAGTGTTATCTATTGGGTTCATAAAATGTTTAAATGCATATTTGTGTTGATTTTCTCTTTTCACCTAATTCTTTGGTTTATTAGCAAAATGTGTTGTTGGCGCGTTTCAATTTGTGAATAATCGGGAATTTACTGTTGTTACATAATTTCTAATGAGAAGTGCTGATCCTTTCTCAACACATCTCAAAAAACGAAGAATAATGTACATATAATAACTTGTGATCAATGTTAACATAAGGCCTGATAATGCTCAACCACAACGTTGACAAAACATGTGATCCAATGCTTAATCTAATTACAACATTTCATCTTATGTAATTAAATTTTGCGTTTTCCTATAGTTAAAATTCCTTTTATTGCAGTTGTTTCTTCATTATGAATTGATTCTTAACAATTAAAATTCGGTATGTATTTAATGATTTTGCAGTTACATATAGAAATAATTAATTTCACCGATATGATTTATTTATATAAAAAGTAAATTTTATCGTATTGAATTTAAAAAAAAATGCCACAGAGATTTTGATTGTACTGGCTTCAATTCACAGACAGTGACAGTAGTTGATTATATATTTCTTTATTAGATGATAATTTTAAAGTTTGCGACTACTTTTACAATTCTGAGAAATTTATATTATTGTTTCAAAATCTGAACATTTGCTGAAACTAAATACTTTATGTTTCTGATAGAATATTTCTACTAAAACTTGTTTGACTACTTGCTATAAAAACTCTTTTTTTCTTCCTGTAATTGAGAGTTAATATTTTGCTTTATTTTATTAAGAGAATATCTTTAATCTAGGTCAAATATGTTCCTCAAAAGCAAAAAAAGAAGATTCATTCGTATGATTTGTCGTCATTTATGAAATGAAAGAAATACTTTTTAGAAACACAGGGGAATCAATAAGGTTTGTATCAAAGACAATTGAGTAGGTGTGGCTACCGGTTCAATTTGAAAATTTCTATTAAAAAATTGAGCACACCTGCTCTAACCTGTCAGAACAGAAATTACAGAGCGAATTTCAGCGACCTTCTAAGGTGGAATCCTTTTTCCAGCTGTTGCAAGTTTTCTTTTTTTTTTTTTTTTTTCCACCGCCACCACTTTGGAAAATTGATTTTTCCTCTGAAAACTACAATCGGTACCTCTTTTTTTTTCTTTCAGTGGGATCGATTCGTCCCTCTTTGCAAAGTGTGACTAAGTAAACCCACTGACAAAAATAAGACTTCCCCTGTAATATTTTGCTAACCTCTATATTTACTCACTGTTTTCGGAGTGTAAAATTTATGGCTCGTTGCATAATTCACTATTTTGGGACATTTTTTTCTTTCTTTTTTTGATAGTTGGTTTGGTGGATTTGAAGCCTTACAAAGCTTCACAAGTTGCGCCAAAAAAATGTAACATTGTTATGCATTGAGAGTAAGATTAAATAAAATGAGAGTTTTCATTAATAGATATAGTTAGGAAGATATGTATGTATTTTTGCGCATGGTGTAAAATCACTGAAAAATTGTTTTTAATTAATTTCTAAAACAATACATGACATATAACTTTAAATAAGCTGAACTTCATTTTATCAATAAAATTTAAGCCTTTTGCTTGGATGCCTTTGATTTTTCAGTACTTTTGGCCTATTTTATTTAAAAATTTTAAGTGTTGAAAATTAGCTCTGTTACTTGCATTCCTCACAAGGTATTATCAGCCTTAACCATTTTTATCCTTTCGGCAAGATTTAATTTTCATCACCAACTAAACAAACTTTTTTTTTTTTTTTTCTTTTTTTTGGCGCAAACTTTTTGAAATGTTTATATTTGAAAAATAAATGAAATTAAAATATCTTTGTTTGAAAATCATGTATTTCTTAAATCAGGAATTTGATTTCTTAAGACTTTTAGAATTTTTATTTCAATAGTTTATAGATAAAAACTTTTTATGAAATAATATTTTATCCATATCATATATTATCAATGTAGCTTGATATACTATAATTATCGATCAAAATTTTTTAATCCCATGTTTTCATTATTTAAATAGGTTTTGTTGTGTTCGCTACAACATTTAATTAAATTTCATATTTATTTCAATTTAATTGTATTTATTGTATCGAATATTATATTAATCAGTAAAATTGATTCTTCCTAATTAATTTGGATAAATGATTATTTTATAAAATTATTCGAAGGTTTCAGATTTCCGTGTATCCATTGAATGTGAACATTTTAGCAACAGAATTAACTACACAGTAATTTATTAAAAATCTTCATATTTTTAAAACTTTCTTCCCTGAAAAATTTAAATGCTTTTAATATTATTATCAAATAATATCTTCACGAGAATTTGCAGTAAAGAATAATTAAACAAATTAGACCTAATTTACTTCAACATTTGAATAATTGAAATATAATAATAGCTAACACGTTTAAGCTTATTATTTATTTTTTTTTCATATTTATATTAATTTAACCTTTATAAAATACATCTGTCGGGAAAATTACTCACTTTTTAATTTTTAATACTGTTTGATATGTTTCTTATGTAAGTAAAATAATTGCTTGTGAAGTTTTTCAGGAAGATGTATTATCAAACGAAAAATAAACATTAAAGATTGATAATGAATGAATAATATTTTTAAAAAATTATTCTTTTGTTTGCTTCAAACTTATCTTTACTCCATACCTGAAACTGATTTCAAATTTAAGTCAAATTTACATTACGATTTCCTATTTCAACTTTTGCAAAAATTCTCCTAAAAAATGTGTTTAACATTTCATATACGTTTCTTGCGAATTTCAATTAGCGAAAAAATAGTACAAGTATGTAGTGATGCTTTCACGATCTGTGGTCGAAAGAATAGTTAAATAACAGAAAACAAATTCCTTTTAGACTACACATTTATTTCCATAAACACTTTAATTTGACATTTTCAAATTTTTATGGATATATAGATATTTTACATCGACCGGAAGCGGGATTTCCCCTACGCTAGATAATCAAAACAAACCAATGAACTTTTTCTCTCTCCCCGATACAAACTCCAGTCTCCGTGTCTCCACTCTTGGCAGATGACAAAGCCAAAAGTTTTAGTTCCAGCTAATTCGTTTTGAATAGTATTTATGAATTATGAACAGTGAGTATATAAAGTTTATTATAAACTGCAAACTGTACTAGTTAAATATTTAAGAGGATTTTTTAAAGTTTAGTTAGTTACTTCTGAAAACCGTATTTCTTAAACTTTTGAATATAAAATTCCATAAATTACACTCCATATTAATTTTATTTTGGATTATTCTGATGTTTTTAGGAATAAAATATTGAAAAA
>JAPDSC010131546.1:18896-30258 GCA_026290005.1 Latrodectus geometricus | reverse complement strand
GGAAAGTGGCTGTGGAACGAAAAAGTAGTGTATCTGGTTTTAAAGAGAAAACATTTTTCACAGATTCTTGAAATTTTCTGAGACGCTGAGTCGGTTAAGGATAGATGGAGTCAGACCAAATGGGATATGGGAAACAAAAACACGTAATAGCAATATATCAGGCAAGAAGATTTGTTATAAAAGATTGTTTCAATACCTTAAAAGTGACGACAAGGAGATTAAACTACACTGCGAACAACAATTAAAGGATATTGTAAGTTTTATAAAATAAAGAAATAAGCGAATTTTTTTTTGGTGAAAATATAAAAAAAAGATCACAAATGAAAAATTTTCTGATTTTAAAACTGTGGAATATGCTAATTTTTAGTTCGATGTCAGAAACGTCACTTCAGCGGCAGTGAATGAAATTTGACTTTCAACTGAATAAAAAACAGTGAAGACAACGATGATCGGCATTCAGTGACTGCTTTGTTTCGATGAGTACGGTATCTCAGTGAAGTCATTTAACTGATTCAGAAGCTCGGAGTGTTGTTGGTAGGTTAGAAGGGAAACAAACGCAAGCTGAAGTAGCGCAAGCCATTGGAGTGACACAAAGTGTGATTTCCATTATCTGGAACCGTTTTTTGAAGACTGGAAGTCCAGACCAAGACCAGGGAAGGTCGTAGACGGGATACAACGCCCAAGGAAGATTGTCAATTAGTGTTAAAGGCTCGGAGACACCGAAATATGAACGCTACTTTTCTCCAACAACACCTTCGCTCGGCTACTGACACCACACTCTTCAACTCAGACTGTCCGAAACCGGCTCCATGGTGTTGGTCTGTCTGCTCGCCGACCGATGGTATGTGTTAAACTCAAGTCATCGTCACGACCCCAGGAAGTGAGCAGCAGAGCATGTGAACTGGAGGAGAAATAAACGGAGCAATATTCTTTTTTCTGAAGAGTCCTGTTTTCTGTTCATCCTGATACTATGTGTATTTTCATCTGGAGGGACCATGGTAGTAGGAATAATCCTGTGTTCTTGCACGAAAGTGTCAGATTTGGCAGTGGGGGAGTGTTGGTGTATGGTGGCATCTGTATTGACGGGCGCACAGACCTCTATATCATTCGAGATGGATCTCTGACTGATCCCTGTTATAGGGATGAGGTCCTCAGACATTTCCTTCTTATGTTTAATCTTCACTACCCACACCAAATTGCTTTTTTGAATATTTGTATTTTCTCTGATTTTATTTATTTCGTAAAATGCAGAATTTTAATTTAATAATTCTTTTAAAAAAATTCAGATACTGAAAGGATAAATATATCTCATTAAAACAATTCTTGCATTTTATGATAAAAGCAAAACGTATATCAGAATATAATATATAATAAACTGCATTATGTCCATTCCAAGAAATCATAACGTTTCTATAAATGTGAGTTCTATAATAAATAATCTATTAAGGAAATACTCATGTTTATTTGTTTACACTGTTAAAATATGAATATTTGGTATTACAAGTGTTACAAAAAAGCGAAATTTATTAAGCTACACTAAAAATACATAGAAACATTCTGAGCCAAGTTACTTTATTTATAATAGACTAAAAATTTTGAAATGAAAGAGAAATTACATTGAATTTTGATATTTGTGAGAAATATATTTAATGTAACTTTCTAAAATCTGTGCTGTATTTTCAGACATCTGCTATATGTGCATATACTGTATCTGTCTTGAATGTATCTACTTGATCTGTTTTTTACTTGTGAATTTATAATATATCATAGTATTTATTTACATTAAGTCTCGCACTTATTTTACCGTGGTGCTCTTGTTCATCTTCATATTGGATTTAAATGTTTTTTTAATAAAATAATTCACCATTTTTGGATATTAATAGCTTAATTATAGTAGTATCTTGAACACGCAGTTTTCCTTGATGATAAATAAAAGCGTATATTCTTTGATGTTATATAGTCCGATGCCTTCATAGTTATTTTACACCTTCTCCCAGATTCCATAGTGTAGAATGTTGCAGCTCTGTTTCTTGTAATTTAAGTAATATACTTCCCAAAATATTGAATTTTTCTTCTTTGCTATATATTTTAACATTTAACTGTTGACAAAAGTTTGGTGACAGAGGTAATAATGTATTTATTTGTTTTGGATTGGTAATATCTTTTATTTAATTACTATTTAGTTTGTTAAAAGTTTTGTAGTTATGTAAAGATGTCAGAAAAGAATCTTGAAAATACTGAAAATATTAAAGAAAAGAAAAGATTAATTTTGAAATAAATTAAATGTTAATTAAAAGTAAATTAAGAAGTATTTTACATAAATATTTATAAAAATCTAATTAAAATTAAATTACTGATGGTAAAAAAGTTACTTAGAGAATAAAATAAATATTAAAAAATTTAAATAATATGATTTTAACACTATTTAAGAAAATTAATTAAGAAAAATATGATAAAGTAAAAAATTTAATTTGATGTGAAACTTTTTGGCTCCCATAATTGCACCCAATTTCTTTTCTAGCTGGAAAATAAGCAGACATTAAGACAGTTTTTACTTGGCACTTCCTCGTGGGTGGGAAGATCTTTGATGGAAGCTGTGCATCTCTCCAAAGTAGGAAAGAGTGGGTGCTGCTGGTGATATTGCAACTTGCGTAGTCTTCAGTTGTGGCTTCTTGCAACATGGTGGCTAAGCTTGGAAAAATGTATGTTTCGCAGAATGTGGGCGAAAATGGGTGCTTCAGGTGGTAGAAAGCTCACACACCTTCATTAGAGTCAAACTGCTGTCCGCTAATTAACAAAAGCAATAGTTCAATCATGGAAACCGATAAGTTGAGCTGCTGACAGATTAGAAAAAATTAACAATTGATTTTTGGTTTTGTTAGCATTTTATAAATACAAAATACTGCAAGGCTTCCTGTGATGCAAAATGTTGCTGTTTTGAAGAATTTAGATTTATCGAATGAGGAAGTTGATTCAGCAATATTAGTTTCTATTGAGATTATTTCTTTTGGATCAAAAATATTATTGTGCTGTATGGTCTGATCTTGAATAAAAAAAGGAAAAATGAGTTGTTGTTGATTCAAATAAATTTCTACCATAGTGTCTGAACTTTCCAAATCCAAGGAAGAATGGTTCTGTAATCTGTCATCTGTAAACAGAAAAATATGTATGAATTAATGGTTTAAAAAAGACATATATATTTTTAACAAGCCATTTTTACGTGTCATATCTTTTTATTGTTTACTTCCTTCTCAAAATAATTTCTTGTATTTTACACAATAGTGTTAAAATTTAAATTCTGTTTTTCTGTGAAATTTAGTAATTAGGAAAGCAAAGTGATGGTTTTAAAGGCTAATTATTTTATATTTTAAAATAGAAACGATGATAATTTACTATTTATGTGAAAATCTTCGTTGTTAATTTAATTCAATTTTCATTTAATTCAAAGGATAATAATTTTTCTGCTGAAATTGCAACTTTTAATTTACTTTATTTAAAAGTTGCATTTATGACTTATTATATATGAATGTTATTCTGAAAGTGCTGCATACAATAAAGTATTTGATAGTTAAATATAAGCCTATATTTAATATTAAAAATTTAATCTAGAAATCAGTTATATGTACATATGTTTTATTTTCTATACTCTTTCAATTATTTCAATGTATATCCTAGAAATTCTCATTTGTAATATCCTAGAAATTTACTTCTAAATTATAATATACGAATTCAAAATTTTAATACTAGACTATTTATATTATTAAATTACCTGAACTTCTTATGAAAGAAAAGATTACGTTACATTTTGGAACAATATGTATTTAAGGAATTTTTAAATGCATTTTATTTATTATTTCGTGAATATTAATTCATTAAAACATCATTACAATATCCATCATATTTACCATTGAATTTTTTTTACAAGTTTTTATGATTTTCTCTAAGATAATCTACACGGTCAATGATCTAAAAGGAAATAGATAAAATACTTTTGGGCAGTTAATAAAAATTGATACTATAAGTTTATGTTATATTTCTGATATATAGATAATTACGAAAAAACACAAAAGACTTTTTAGTTACCTGTTATTGATAATGAGTCAAATTTAGAGTTTGTTACTGTTGTAGTTATTTCTATGTCTGATATTGTTTCATCTTCTTCCGAAATAGTACACAAATATCGAGCTATATTGTGATGCTGAAAATCTACTATTAATGGAAGCTGAGCTAAATCACACTCTATGGGAGAATAACTTATTTCGAAAGTTTCAACTGGAGAAATGCTTTTATTTTTAATATATTTTTTCCACAAAAAAAGTTTTATATTATATATGAAAGCAATTAGAATTACTGTCAAGATGCACCACGTTTTTAGGCAAGTCATTATGTCGTTAAAGAAAATAAATGCAATTGTGTTTTCAAAACTCATTTTCTATTTTATAAATTTCAAAAATGGATAAAGTTTTAGGCGTTAAAAGTTGGAAGTTGAAATTGCAAATGAGATAAAATATAGGTTTTCTCTTTGTTGTAAGCAACAATGTGTTTTAATACTTTGTTGAAAAGAACAATGAGTTTTACTACAATGTGTTTTATTGCTATAATGTGTAATGTATTATTTACATGTATTATTGTGATTTAGAGCTAAAAGAATACTAAATGTAAATAATATATTATTCTGTGTTGAAATTTTAACAATTTGTTGAAAAATTATAGCATATTGATTCAAACTTATAACGAAACTTTTATATAAAAATTATATTTATTTTAGCATAAAACACAGTTTTTTAATATGATATATTTATAAATTTTGAGTCTTTTCAAACTTACATATCGAAAGCTATGAGAATAAATTCACAAACTTACACAGATCACGTGCCAATTGAAACTGTAAATATCATATAAACAGGAAATTTATCAAAAAAGCGCGTTACAGGTCTACAATTGATTCTAAAGGAAAATATTTTGTTAGTGAATAAAGTAGTATTTTTTTTAAAGAGAAATATGACATTTTTGTCTTATTACTTTAATATCCAGTTTTATGTTTGCTTTTTATTTATTTCTTCAGTTTATGATTTTCATTTTATTAAAAAATATGTCACATATGTTTGTATTTACAACTATAGGAGACATGAATATTAAAAACTAAAAATTACTTGCGTTATTTGAGCCCAGTAAAAATGAATTAATAGATGCATTTCACTATAAAATTACAAGGTAATTCTAAGTGAAGTTTAAATGCATACGTCACAAATGTGTATTGAAAATTATAAAAAGAACATTTTTATAATAATTTCAATTTCATGAAAATCCGAAAATCTGCTTTTGTATTATTATTTTAAATTTTAAATGTACTATAATTATAACATATTTATTCCCTTTTGCCGAATTCTTGGCCAGAATTTCTATCATTTTTATAAAGTTAATCTAATTCTTATTTAAGAATTGTCTTTTTCAAAAGAATTATAAAGTTAATATATGGTTTGCTCTTTCTAGTAGACAATAGTATAAAATATTACGATGACTGTAATATAGACAACAAATATAAATTATTTCCAATAGTTCTCATAAATAAACCATTTATAAATAACCTCTAGATTTAACAAATTGTTGAATTCTGACTTTATAAATAAGCAGTGTGTTACAACATTATTTCTCCAATTTAACGAAGTACTTCTTTAGTACACAATACCGCAAAATTCAACAACCATATCAGTCAAGAGCAGTTGAAATTTATTGAGACTAATTAGATCCGTTTAAATTCACTATTTGGTTACGGTGTAGAAACAGGTGCTCTTTGGTTTGGCCATAAAATTTAATTTTTTATAACCCTGGTAAATTACAAAGCTCTTATTCTATAAAAATATAAAAATTGTTAACTAACTTTATATATATATATATATATATATATATATATATATATATATATATATATATATATATATATATAGCTATATATATATATATATATATATATATATATATATCCTCCGAAGCAATGTTACTGCTCAAAACAATTAAAGAATATTGTAAGTTTTATATAAAATAAAGATATAAGGGAAACTTTTTTGCCGAAAAAATTTCCCTTATTTTCTGATTTTCAAATTGTGAAGTATGCTAATTTTGAGTTCGATATCAATAACATTGCTTCGGTGGCAATAAATGAAATTTGTCTTTCAACTGAAAGAAAGACAATAACGACAAGGATAATCGGCATTCAGTAACTGTTTTGTTACGATGAGTACGATGTCTCAGCAAAGTCATTTAATCGATTTAGAAGCTTGGAGAGTTGTTGGTAGATTAGAAGGGGGCCAAACTCAAGCCAAAGTAGTGCAAGACATTGGAGTGTTACAAAGTGTGATTTTCAGGATCTGGAACCTTTTTTTGGAGACAGGAAGTGCAGGCCGAAGACCAAGGCGAAGTCGTAGATCAGCTACAACGCCCAAGGAAGATCGTTATTAACATTAACAGTATTAGTTCTTAACAGCTTGGAGACACCAAAATATGAACTCTACTCTTTTGTAACAACACCTTTACTTGACTACTGACACTACGGACACTAGGAATAATTCGTTCGTGCACTAAAATGTCAAATTTGCTGCTGGGGGAGTCTTGGTGTATAGTGGCATTTCCATTGACTAACGCACAGAACTCTATATCATTCGAGATGGACCTCTGACTGGTCACCAATATAAAGATAAGATATTCATACCTGTTGTAGTCTCTTACGCTGCAGCAATCGGATATAACTTCATTTTAATGGATGATAACTGGAGGCCACATCGTGTTAACCTGGTGGAGGATTTCCTTTTCGAGGAAGGAATCGTACGAATGCAATGGCCAGCGTGTTATCCTGACATGAAACCGGAGCATGTTTGGGATGCTCTAAGAAAGTTGAGCGTTGATGGTTGATGTTGAAAGTTGAAAGTTGATGGCCACCAACCACCCCCACAAACTCTCCATGAACTGGAAAGAGCTCTTCTAGAAGAGAGGGATGGATTACCTCAACTCGTGATTAATGACCACATTGACTCCATGCCTCAAAAGTATTCAACGTCCGTGGAAACCATAACTCCTACTGAAAATGACTTCCATTGAAGACAACACCTTTTCTTATTATTTTTTTTTCTCAAATGCAGAAATTGTGTTTTTTTTTCCTTTTGTACACAAATACGCAATAAAAATTTTTTTTCTGTCAAACATGTGTAATTTATTCTCATATAACCTACTACGTCTGTCGACCAAGTATCAATCAGCTTACCAGCCACAAGATCCTCCTGAAACTGCAATATCCTTTAATTGTTTTGAGCAGTGTATATAGTCTAAAACCCAGAGACCTTTATCCCCAATCTTAGAAACTTTGATAAGAATATTCATCGGGATTTTATTTTTAAATTTATCTGACAATTTTATCAAAGCATACATAAAAATTGATTGAATTTAACTTATCTTTTCAATTCTTGTTTTCTTGAGAAGAAATTTGTCTCTTCTGCAGAATTAATTCTATTAACAATGTTTTACCGCAAATGTTGAATTTAATTGATTTATAATGTTTTCACTAAAACTAATTTAGGCTCCGAATCTAGGAAACTAAATCGGCTTTACTTTTCATTTGTACCTTATCATCCGATAATTCAGTTTAATTAATAATAAACATAAAGTAAATTATAGGGAATCTTCAAAATATTCTTTAGATTTCTCTCAAACCACTTTCTTATCTGAGGATATTTTCATGAAAAAGTTTATTTTAATTTAGTAATTACTTTGCGTTTGGTTTTAAATTCCCTTACATAACTTTGTCATTAAACTGTATTTTAGAAGTAAACATTTTTATAAATCTACTTAATCAGTTCTGACTGTCTGTTTTAGTTAGAATAGCTTTAGTTAGAAGGCAGTTAGAATTTCTTTTAAGAAATCATAATGAGCCTTAAAGAAAAAATTCTCTATCAAATTTTATCAATTAATATCCATGCAGTTTTAAAGCATATGTCAAAAATTCTTATAATAAATTTATTTAATGCAAATTAATATAATATTCATTGAATAAATAGCGTATGCGCAATGATCATTTTAGAAAATCTACTTTATTTATTATTAATATTCTCCGAGTTTGGTTTAAATATTTCCTTTTACTTTGTTTCAAAACAATACTTCCTTACACACATTAACAAAATAATTTTTAATTTTGTTTTCTCTCAGAATACTTCCTGAATATTAAAGCAGAAATATGCGAAGATATTAAGCCCCTCACATAAAGAAATTCCAACTATAAGCGAAAGACATTTAAATTTAAAAAGTTTGTTTTACAGTAAATGTCTCTGATGTGATGCTAAAAACAAAATGTTCTTATAACTATCGACGAAAATGAAATAAATTAATCAGTAATATCAGATTGGGGAAAAAGTAATACATTATTTTTTCGGTAGACGTCTGTAGTGATCGATATCTCATGAGGTATCTATCAAACAATTTCAGATTTATGCTCGTTGAAAAGGTGACATTTGACACTAAAATATCCTCTTGCGGTTTTTTGTTTGATTAATTCAGTTACGAGTACAAGGTTTTAAAAATGGAAGACAACAAACAGGAAATTCGATACATTTTCGTTTTTCTCTTGTAACGGCGAAAAAGATAGCCGGGTGGCTAAAATTGTGAAAGGTGTTTATCGTCCTATATAACAACCAGTTACGTACAATTTACTGTAACAACCAGTTACGTACAATTTTTGTTTCGTCGATTTTTGTTCGGGTATTTTTGATGTTACAGATGCACCACGCATGTGGATACAGCATCGTCGAAAATGTCTATAAAATATCAAAAATGATCGAAGTTAACCGCATGTCAGCAGTCGTAACGCGCAAGACCTAAAAATCTACGTGAAAGCTGTTTTAAACCTTTTTACAAAGTGAATCCAAAAGAAGTTACATAAAGTTCACGTAAAAATAATGGATTTCTTTTTCCCAAACTAATATTAGAAGACAACGATAATATTATTGTAAATATTTTGTAAATATGAAATGAATATTTTAATGTAATTGATACAAATATGTACATAATTGTTTAAAATATAAATAATGCAATAAATTTCTATTTTAATTGTTAAAGTATTTAAGCAAAATGCCTATGCTGGGAGAATTACAAACCCACTCGTAATAAGTAGTCATTTCAGTAAATCTAAAAATTTCTTGTGCTTTGATTATATAAATATATTATAAGATTATCTTACAAATAATTAAGTGAAATATATAATATTCATATGTAAAATAATAAAACTATATATTTTTTTAATTTATAAATATTAATTATAGTTATGTTATATTTAATATGAGACTATTGATATATTTCAGTTATTTATAAGTTAACCACGAAAAATATTAATAATAAATGAATAAATTTTTATGCAAACAAAGCAAAAAGTTTTTTTTTTACTCTAAATATTAAGATACAATTATTTCAAGTATAAAAAAAATACTTTTTGGTGTACGATTAAATAATTTATATTTATCCATAAAATTTAAATTACATTAATAAATATGAATTGTAAAAAATATTAAATATTAATAATGACTTATTATTGTAAATATCACTAGGTGAAAGATATAGTTTAGGTTAAAAGTTTCATTCGGATTTCTTCAACTTGCATACTTATTTTTAGAAACATCATAGCAGTTATAGATAATACATTTATTGGATTACTTCGACAATTAAAATATCACAACATTCATATAATTAATTAACTATTTACTTAAACATAAGAACGACTACCATCTGGATTAAATGTTTCTAAATTAAACAAAATATGAAAATGTTCTATTCAACATAGTTTAATAAAAAAATCTAGAATTATATTTTTATATTATGTTATAGTTTTATAAAGTGATTAAAATTTTCCTTGATGTGCATTTGAATTGGGTATATAAAGATGATTTTTTGAAAGACAAATATTTTATTATGTCGTAGTGCAAACGACATAAAAGGAGCCGCAGAGGAAACAGATGTTACTGTAAATACATTCTGTAACAATTCCTCTCGGCAGTAGTTTTGTAAAATATAAAAGAAAGGAAACATAAAAATTGTAATATAAAGAGACAAGGGTAATAAAGAAATAAAACTATATATTTCAAAGTGGCACCCGAAAAATGCACTTAAAGTTTATTGCAGTTTTCCATCCCAGGGTCCTTTTCCCCTTGGGATGTATGGGTGGTCCATATGAAATTAAAATATTCTCTTTTTGTTTGTGTGTGGCCAATCAAGGGTTTTGGAGGGGAGATTTCTGACCATTCCCTGGAAGCCTAACACCGATGAGATACAAGAAAATATCCAATAGAAGAAAATGGGAGGAGATATGAGTGCAATAAAAGTTAAGGAGTTGAAGATGGAGAAGTATTCAGATTCAGTATTCAGATTCTGATTCAGATTTCAGAATTCTCAGATGATGATATGATAGAACTACAACAACAACAATAAAATAAAGGAGTTGAACCGAGGAAGACGCTAAGCCTCCGACGAGGGATATGGATTGAGACCTATGTGACCCCGATTAGATATGGGAGAACCAAGAATTCGATGAGATAGAAATATAGTTCTCCGATGATAGAGTGAAATTGGTGGAGAGGTGAAGCAGACTTACCCGAATGAGAGACATGGAGCAGACAGGGTGATACTGGAGCAATGCGATGATGAAAGGAGAGCCTAAAGAAAGTGTATCAGCAACTGTACTGACCTACCAAGGGAAATTCGCTACACAAAGGGGGTGAGTCATTTTAATCTCTTCTTCAGGACCCACTGGCCGCACAATGTTTTATAAATATGCTTTTATATGTTGATAAGATATTTAATCTTTAAATATAAACTGTAAATATTTAAATGTAAATAGTAGTCCAATAAAATTACATTATTATTATTATTATTTAAATTGTGTCATTCTAATATGTTCTCATTTAATCTCCACTATTTCTAAGAACCTGGGTAACTCGGTTTTTCCTATTATTACCGAGTCTAACTACAACATATTATAATTAAAAATTTTTGGAAAACTACTTTTTGTGAAGTTATAAAATAAATCCAAAAAGGATATATTTTAAAAAAATAATTATTAGAAATATGGTATTAGATTTAAATTTATAAAAATTCAAAAATGTGTGTGTGAAATATATATATAATAAGAGTATCTAAACTTTTTTTAGTAAAAACAGCAACAAAATTTGTATTTATTATGCTTTAAGCCTAAGTAAACTATTAATTAGCCAATGAAATTCAAAAATTTAAATAGGAAAATTAATATAAAAGAAATTTTTTATCGTAATATACTCATGATGGTTTTCTCTTTTTTAACAATGACACTTTGTCTTTCATAGAATAAAAA
>JAPDSC010131546.1:0-12800 GCA_026290005.1 Latrodectus geometricus | reverse complement strand
TATATATATATATATATATATATATATATATATATATATATATATATTTGAAATACATTGAAATTTATGATATGCTTTTGTAAGTTTTATTAAAACAATTTAATGATTTTACAATGCATAAAAGGTATTGGCTTATTTTAATAGGACTGAAGTATTAAGTATTCAAACTTCTCACACATGCACACACGTAATGATTTCAATGATATTAAATTAAGGAGTATTTTCAATTCTTTTAAATTATACAGGAAAATTTGTACTACAATAATGATAATAAAATTGAATAAATAACATTGAAAAATTCTTTATCATTTATATAAAAATATTCAGTGATATGTCATATTTTCATTTCATTGATGAGAGATATGCTATTTTCTTTTGTATGGTTATGAATATTGAAACAATTTTTTGAAGTTTTCTTGAAAACTTATATTATTTCAATCAATCCAAAACAAACAAAAAGAAATACGACAGACATAGAGACGGATTTCTGAACAAGAATCATGTTTTATTACCTGATTCTGAAAATTTTTATGTTTGGTGTAAAATAGAGCAATTATTTTAACAATTTTATATTTTGCTTCATGTTTAGTTGCAAGAAGTTTTACTTTTAAATACAGAAATTTACGCCAGGCCTAATAAGATTTAATTAATTTAAAACATACTATTGATTGTAAAATATGCATGTAATTTCGTACATACATATTTTTCATACACTTCATGTGTAATTAAATGGAAATAAAAAATGTAGCTTTTTTCGTTAAAGTTTTACTTCATTGAAGTTTTGCGTTTCATTGAATAATATTTGAAAGAGTTAGATATAAATATTTCCAATATGTGGGTTGAAAATAAATTTATTCCTTCTCAAAACTCTTTCAAATTATAAATTCCTGTTATTTCACAATAAAATATGTTGCTCTACATTATAATTTAAACTTGATCTCCCAGAGATCGATCTTTCATATCAAATACAGAATTTTGATTCTTTACCTAAGTTGAAATATGCTCTTTTCCATAAATTTCAATGAATAAATAACGAATGATTATTAAAAATTTAATATATACCTACAATAATTTACTATTAAAAATTATTTCTTAAAACATATCTTAAAAATAACGCTCTATTTTAATTTAATTCCTATAATAATTTTAATTATAAAAATTATTACTTTTCATTATCGAATTATATAATTAAAGAGAACATTACATTTTTTTTATTTAGTTTAAGGTTAATAAACTTTTTACGAAAAAATACATACTTTTTAATTTTCCTATTACATTACAAGAGACACATTTAAACAGTTTAACAATGTTTGATTTCTAAATTAATTTGAATAATCCAGTTGAATTACAATGTTTATTTTTATTAAAATTTAGCTAGATATTTTCTAACTTTTTTATTTCATAATCATGCTTCCAAAATAAGCTATAAATTATTATTATTTTCAGTTAAACATAAAGCATATATTTGAATACAGCGAAAGTATTCTATATATAACTAAATAATGTATTAGGTTGATTTACTGTGGTAATATCAATTCCTTCAACTAACTAAACAAACAATCTCAACAGTTTGTAAATGTTTAATATTCAAACTTGAGTTTGTTTATACAAGCTGTAAGCTCTAAACTCCATGTTTTACAAAAAATCTTCCAGTTTGATAGGTGAGGCTATGAGTATTTTACGAAGTTATGCTTTTTATTCAATATTTGCTTTTTGGTTTTTGTAGTCAAATATTTTTAAATAACCTAAGAGCAAAAACATTCGAGACCTTAGACGAACTTGATATCCTCGGAATTTATATATATATATATAATATAAAGTATTTTCAGATAGTTCAAATGCAGATATGAACTATCTTTACATTTTTATGTTTTCTAAATCTCTACAATATGTTTTAATATGATGCCAAACAGGTATACGAAATACATTATTTTCTGCATTTAAATTTGTTCCATAAGGCTCTAAATGATTAGTAGTTGTGAATTTCTTACTTTCCCTTGATTAATAACATTTATATCCTTCATCCACATATTTTAGTTTCCATAGAGTTTCATTTCATGTCCAGCTTTTCGTATTTCTATGCAAAGTAATCATAATTTTTTTGTTCAAAATTATTCATTTTACGTTGAATTAAAAATTGTCGTGATTTTTTTTTAATAGTTAAATTGAAAAAAAAATTATTACTTCACGACTGGTCAAGTTTGAGAATGGGAATCAACTATGATTTTTATGGATTTCTTTTGAATTGTTTTGAATGATTTTATTAGTAAATTAACGGCTTATTGCTAGATCAGTAAATCTCATGAAGTTTTAAAACTAATTAGAATATTTTTTTCTACTTACTACATTTTATATACAATTTAATAATCATTCAAACGTAGTTCATAACCAAAATTTAGATTATATGTTCTTAAATCAATTTAGGTAAGAGGAAAATGTTATGAATTATACTTTTTTGGCAACATTAAGTTTAAGATATTACCATAATTTATTCAAATAAAGTTTTCTAATCTTGGATGATAAAAAACTCATATGAAGTTAGAACGGCATTAACTGATATTGGAAAAATTCAATTTCTCTCAAAAGAAACCTAAAATCTAATTTACAACTTTCTTTTTTACCTTTCAATACAATGAGAAGTACGCTATAACATTTAAACAGAGAGAGGAAATTTCACTGAAGTAAAACAGAATTTAAAATTGATTTGATTTAAATCATATTTTTATAGAATCTAAGAGATGTAAAAAAGTTTTGTTTTATTCAGAAGTTTATTTTCAGTTGATAATCATTATAATGAAAATATATACCTATTAAATGTTATAAAATAATTTGAATTTGGTACTTATTTGTAACTTATTCATTGTAAAGTATATTAGTTTTTTTTATTTAATTTAAAGGAGTAGTTAAGTGCTTAATTATTAGAAAGCATAAAATTTTTTCAGAAATGAAATTTACAAAAGCATTTACAGGCATAGAAATTTGGAGTAAGTTAATATTATCCTTATATTCCTAATTAAGCTTAATATTTTTAATTATACAAATGGATTGGACGTATTATATCTTATTAAATGTTTAGTATGCACTCTTTTCTAAGACACATAATCCTCAGTTTTCGATCATCTATGAAAAATACAATTTCCTCATAAAAATATCACACTACACTATTAAATTATGTATCACATAATTTATAAAAGAAATGTTAAGAAAATATGTCGAGATTTAATATATATCAAGTTCCAAAATATAGTCATAATTTATATTTAATTAAAGAGTTAATTAAAACTCAGTAATATAAAATTTTATATCTGGAATAAAAATACAAATGTGATATAGATATTTTTCAGTAGGAAAATTATATTTCATTATGAAAAGAAAGTATTCAGGAATTAAAGTGTTGCGAATCCCAATATGTATTCCAATTTTTGGCTTAATTAATGATATAATATTTTACCGTAGTAAAATAAAAATTGTTAACTATATAATTATGTATATACTTACACGCACTCACACACACACACACACACACACAAACACACACGCAAACAAATATACATATATAAATATATATATATATATATATATATATATCCATTTGCAGGTGTGTTTGCATGACTTGTATTCACTTACATGATTTCATAGTTGTAAATAAATTGAAAATATGCTATTATATATGAAATATATTGAATGCTTGTTATTTTTACTTTATTAAAACATCATTTATTATTTAAGAATTGCTTTCAATATTAGAGCAAAATAAGCTTGTTTACACTAAGCGATTTACTTGATCTGAATAAACAAAAGCTAAAGAAATTCATCGGCGTTTGCTTATCATTATTCATGATAGCACGTAAATATCAAATATTGACTTTTTCTAGCATATAAAGCATTGTTTGGAAAATTGAAATGAAATTCATTTTTTCGCTAGCGTTCCCATATTTCTATTTCCCACTTAATTATTCCACTTCTTTTGTGTCACAATATCAATTTTCTTATGAATGCTCTTATGTCATTGGGAAGACAATATTCATAAAAGGTATGAAAAAAACTCAGAAGAAAATCTTTATTGTTTGGTGGTGGCAGGAAAATTAAATTGAATCTTTTCATTTTCTTTGTTGTGCATTTGAAGACTGGATTTTTATCTTCTTTTAAATATTGATTTTAAACTTTTATATTTATCTTAAAAGAGTATAAAAAAATAAATTCAATAATATAAAATGTTTATCCCTGTATCGAATTTTGATTTTTCTAGAAGGAAATAGTTTTCAGGTATCAATAATTTAATGAAATCCATTAAATTTAAGTTGCGTTAAATTATAGCCTAATGTTATTGAGTGAATAATAAATTCATTTTGTTAATGTATTTTTCCATAAACCTTGACAACAATGAAAAAATGTTGAAAAAATTTAATTTAAATTTTTTTGAATCAATACAAGGATATTTAGTAATGATTGTTAAATTTTATAATTATCAAAATAACATTTTTATGTGTTATTTTCAATTATCATTTATAATTTAGAAATTTTATTGAGTGTAAGATTATTTATTGTTACATAAATCAGGAATTTTATTTTAAGAAACAGAATATAAAAATATAATATATATAAAAGCGTATCCTTCCTCGCATTTGAAATTTATTTTTTGTAATTATTTTTTGAGGTGTAATGTGAATATATTTATATTAAGTTTGAATTAGATTGCATTAAGATTGAATAAATTTGTCTTATTTAAAATATTTCCCTTTCTGACTATACACCACGTACTTTCGACGTTAAATAAAAAATCACATAGGGGAGGTGGTTAAGCGTATATAATGGGTGTTTTAAGGAAATATTGAAATCGTATTACTCCAATGATAATCTGGCGTCCAAAAGGGCATGTTCATTGCCTATCGGGCTAAATTTGTGAATTGTTCAATTGCTGTAATGATAAAAAATATTGTGAATTGCAAATACGAAGTGAAAACTCTAAAAGCAAACACTTTTCAACCATTTCCAGAACAATACAAGTTAAATGAATGAGCATTATGTCTTGGAGAATGTTTTCCTGTAATGTTCTTAGTTTACCGATCATAGAGGAAGCCATGAAAGATCAATACAAGTGCGGATTTGTCCTTGCGGACCATGTCCAACCCTATATGCGTAATATTTTCCCTCTAGATTATGGCATCTACCCGTAGGATAATCTGCGGTGTTTTACATCTGGCAGTTTACATACGTGGTTTGAAAATCATTAGAATGAGTTTATCCTTTGCCCCTGGCCATTAATCTCATCTGATTTAAAACCAAATTGAGAGAGAATCTGTGGTATCATTTCGATTGTGTTGTTCGTGTAAAAGATACCATCTAGCGTAATCTGCTAGCACTGCTGGCCACTGCACAAGAACCGGCTTGACTCGACATTCCAGGGAACATGGTGAGGAGCCCAATACAATCTCTTCCTGCGTGTCCCGATGCTGACCGCTCTGTAAAAAATTAGGTAATCTACTTTTGACAGGTCGTATTAATGTAGTTCGACTGTGTCTTTAATTTAATATAATTAATTTATATTACAAATTTTACATCAGTTTCTACAAAACATTATTTTTTGTTTACATGTTGATTATTAGTTTGTTTCTTAAAATGCATACATTTTTCATGGTGCATATAATTGTTTCATTAAGAAAGTCACATTTCGCAAAAATCCCATTGATATATACATTTACTCTATAAAAAATTTAAAAGATATATTTAATTTATTAAGTGTCTTTACTTCAGTATTTTATACACAACTTTGTAAACTGAGTTATTTCTTACTAAACAAATATTTGGAATTTTAAATAGAAGCTATCTGGGAACAATAGTTCATAAATATTTAAATTAATTAATTTATTGCATAAAATATAACAAAATTTATTGCAGAACAGATTAGAAATTAAAATACATTATTAGATAATTCAAATTTTAACTTTTGCTTAATATAAACTGTAATATTTTTCCTACTATGAAAAGTAATACATATTTTTATATTACAAAAATCTCTTAGTTCAATAAATGCTGCATTTTAGGAATTGCCAACATCATAATTTGTACTTACTCATAAATAAGGATAAGTTTTTTATGTTTTTAAATTGATAAAAATAAATGATATCCGAAAGAAGTGTAGTAGACAGCGAAGTGTGTCTTTGATGACCTTGATCTCTCAAAGATATTGCATCTTCTCAAAATTGGTTTCTAATAAAATAAAGAATATCATAAAAAATATTATAAAGGACATAAAAGTAAATCGAAATGTTTTGATATAAAAATAGGTCAAATATAGTAGATTGAAGTAGATGTCATTGGAAACTTTTAAAGTTAAGTCTCATCACGTTTCAAACATTTCCCTTGGTTGGTTTTCATGGTTTCTCATTGATATTATTTATAGAAGCATTTCAGTTAGAAAATAATGAATATTTTTTTTATTCACTGCATTACTCAATATGCTTCATGTTTAGATTCATTTCTTAATTACTAAATTAATATGTTTGAAATTATTATACATCATTTTACGCACGATACCTTCTTTCATGTTGGAGGTCATAAATTAGTGTTCAATAGTTTTCAGTAGGATGAAATGATATTGAAAATTTTTATTTTCGTTATTTGAAGACCTTTCTTCTTCCAAAGTTACTAGATTATTAAATATATATTTGATGACTTGAAAATTTGATTGTATTCTTTTCACTGAATTATGAGGAACAGATCATACAGATGATAATAATGTGAAATATATTGTAAAAAAAATATGATTAAAAAATATAAAAAGATGATAAGGCAGGTAGCAGAATAAAAAGTAAGAAGTAGAGAAATAGATTCTATACCACAAAATAAGTTGGTAAGAATTGAATAGCTTATTAATTAAACTCAAAAATTAAATAGTAAAATGATTAAATTACTTGGAAACAAAAATTTTTAAAATGTCACAAGTTTTTACATTTTTAAAATATAGCACATTTTATCATATTTAGCATGCATTTTTTTTAAAAAAAAATTATATGCAAAAAATCTATCAATTGATAAAAAAAAATTGAAATTTTGGATGTGGAACTCCATTACTTATCAGTCTGCCTAACGTTACTCAGGATAAGTTAATTCATATATGGCTTTGTTTGGGACAGAATATGTGATTTGTCATGGATTAATTGACCGTTTTGGAACATATTGATGTTTAATTTAATATAATTACACCATAAATAGTAAAGAATACCTCAACAGAATCGGATAGAGAACACCTCTTAGGATAACATTGCATGCATGAAAATCTAAAAAATGTAATTTATTGAATATTTTCATAAATAGGAATATATATATATATATATATATATATATATATATATATATATATATATGTGTGTGTGTGTGTGTGTGTGTGTGTGAGAGAGAGAGAAAGGGTAATGTCCAATTCTTGTTGTGTTCTTGGTTAGATACCACATATTGTTGAAACACGTATGATAAGTTCTGGGCTTTTGCCTTCTTAACGCACATCTGTCGTAGTCTCTGCTTGGAAATTTTAAGGGTTATATCATCTGATACTCATGAAAATAAGGAACAATTCCTGTGAAAACTTTTCATCGAATGGAATTTATACAATTGATTTAGAAAATAGATTTTAAAAATGGTCTTCATCTTATACTATTTACTACAAGGTATCAAATACAATAGTTTCTACGGTGCGTTTGAACAATTTTTCATTGTAAGGCTCTCAGGTACACGAAGGTGAATTAATAAAACTTTCTTATTTATTGGTTACTTTAGAAATAATTTAAATTTTGAAATAAATTTTTTATTTAGAAATTAATTAGTAGATTTTAATAACGCTATTTAATTTGAAATAACTTTAATAATTGAACTATTTAATATAAACGTAATAAAAATTTGCTTTTTCTTTGATTTATATTTCTCAGATTTTTGATTTGCTTTAGATTTAACAAATTTAGAATATGAATGAAAACTACCATTAATTGTTGGGATGTACAATAAATGTTTTACAAATATGATACTTCAGTAATTTTGGAAAAACTAATAAAGAAATTAAGGTAAATAAAATTTATATCTATATAATGCAAAGTAACGAAAAGTAATTAAGAAATAATAGGTGATATAGAATCAAAAACTATTGAGAAACTGCAATAAAAACTTCGACATTTATTATCTTTCCTCCGTAGAAAAACGAAGACTTCATGCATTTCATATTCTCCCAGATTTGAAATAATTTTTACCTTTATATTCCTCCATACATGATTTTTTGTTCCTTCATACATTCGTATTTAGTTTAGTAATGATTTTTCTAATGCATACAAAAAGAAAACTTAACTTTATTATTGACCTACATTTCTCTGTATTAATATTATAAGGTAATAATTTAATTTGTTATTTTTATGATAATTTAAAAAAAAGAAACTGTAAAAATTGAAGTTTTGAATTGAAGAACAATATTTTTCAGAATAAAATCACAATAAAAAAATGAGACATTCGTGAAAGGATATAAGAAGTAAATGATTAAGTATCACATGGAGAAACTTTAACCTTGATATTTGTCTGTTTTAAATAATATTAATTATTTTGTCAAAAACTTATGTATTTGTAAAATGGTTGAATCTGTGATTATTTCATTATTGGAAACCTAAATATGAATTTGATCTGAACTCTTTAATTTCTAGAAAATGTTTTTCACTTCTTAGAGAAATGATATTCTATTTCAATGATAAATGTCTAGGATATCTAGAAATCATTTTTATTATTAATTTTAAATTTTTAGTCATCATTAATCAAAACATCAACAAAACCTTTTCAACAAACTTTTCAACAAAATCACGAAATGTCAAACTTAAATGGGTTAAATTCTACTCCTTATAAACTTCTATATCAAAACTTATGAGATAATTTATAAATTATCGTAATTTATTTTCTACTGATTAGCTTATATATTTACGATGGAAACCATCGAAAAAGGCTTAGAGGTAGATATTTTGAATTATTCAAAAAAAAAAATAATAAATAAATAAATAAATAAATAATTTTATTGTGTTCAGGGAAAAAATTTAAATTTTCATTTAAATTTACAATGTAAAAGCAATCATATCCACAAGCTCTGTTGAAAGTAAATACAGTTAGTAATTGTCTTATATTTTATTTTAATTAATATATATGCAAAGAGAGTTACTAATGAATATACGTTTTCTATTTTCTTTAAGATATTTTAAATATGAACTTAAATTTAACATGTAAAATTCTACAAAACAGTCAATTATTATTTACTGCAACCCTAATATGTTGTACGTTTACAATGCACAATTTGCTTTATACAAATACATATGTATATACCTTTTCCTTTTCTGAGTAAACATATCTTTTTTTATATGTGTATGTGAAATCATATAATTTATAAACATTCATTTTTAATCATAATTTGTTACCAAAGTAATCCCTACACATTTATATCTCATCATTTTAAAATAAGAATAGTTGATAATTCTAAAATAATACAAACTAATAAAAGTTACATGTAAGGTTTACTAATACAAATACATTTTTCCGTAAAGTTGATATAATTTACATTTTTCTGTGAGTTTTGTCCTCACTCAGGCTTAAGTATTTCGCCTGGTTCAGTGAAAGAAAATCAAGAAAAAACAATGATTATATTTATTTCTACAAAATAATTTTAAAATCGTAATCAAATAAAATGCATTACGAATGTAAATATTCGTGAAGAAATGTTAAAAACGAATGTATTTTATGGTACACGCACCAACAATTTACAAATACAAAATTAGTTTCTAGCAAATACACGTGCAAAAAAATATAATTCTCCCTTAAACAAAAGCATTTCAAAATGTTATTTAAAAAAAAAAATTATTTAACTACAAAAATGCAAAGCCAAAATTACTTTAAAAATATTTATAAATATGATAAAAACATTTTATTTTTTAAATTATGAAGAATTCTCTTAAACGTTTTCACAATGGCATTTTATTTCTAAGAAAATGAATTTTATTCTTCTTTTAAATATCAATGTGTTTTTTCATAAAGTAAATAAAATTATTTTTTAAAAGAAATATAAATAAATAAAATTTTTATATATATAAGTATAATCGAATGTTTTGTTCTTTACGTACAAAAAAAATAATCAAACATAATTTCTTCGATATAAGTTTTTTGTAATTCGTTTTTAAGAAATGATCTGAATGTGCAATAAAGGAAAATATATATTATTCGTATTACAAGAACTGCTATTTCTCAAAGAATCATATAGTGAATATATACTATTTAACAATAATTATTTTTCCCACTATGCGTGCTACCTACTATGCAAGTTATTTCTTTTTAGTATAAATTCATGCCTTGTGAATAATTAATGTCAACAGAACAGACTAGACTACAAAAACTACAAAACCACACACACACATACTAAGGAAATAATATGTACACATCAATTAATGCAATATCATGTAAATATGATATACAGCATACAATATCCTATCAAATCCATCACATAATCGACTAATAAACTAGAGATAAATCAAACATATTTTAGCTCAATAGCATTAAACCTCATCATTTTTTATTATTACTAAATGAGTTATTTGCACTACACACGCTTTGCTATTAGATCGAGTATACACTACACGCTTTGCTATTAGATTGAGTATACACTACACGCTTTGCTATTAGATGGAGTATACATTGCTTTTCAAATTTCTTAGCGTTAATAAAGAGTAGATTCACTTAATGTTGGAGGATCATATTCTTAACGTGTTTCTTATTGAGTAGCTTCTGGTAATTTTCGAGCAAATATTTATTCTGCCCATTATATTCTGATTTTGTTGCTAAGTTTATCACAATCGGTTTTGGATCTCTAGTTACTAACTATTATTTTCGATCATTAACTACAATTCTAATCTATTTTTTTTTATCAATTGTTCTTTTCATGGAATCAATGCACTTTTGTAAATCTATTTTTTTATCAATTGTTCATGAGAAATATTTATAAAAAATTATCTTTTTTTTTAGATTTTTAATTGCAATTTCAGGAGTTGATTTATTAATGCATTGTTCTTATATGTCTTACTATCAAGTTATTTATTAATATTTTTCTGAGATTTGGTATTAAAAATTAACTATACAACAAATAATCTTAATAATTTTCCAAAAGTTTAAACTTTTCTTTAATTAATACAAACATTTTTGAATTTATAAGTTAAAATCAAATTGCTTAATATTTTTATATTCATTTCACACTTCAAGAAGTTCAGAATATAAAAGAGAATATCAGTTAAGAAATACGGGAAAATAGCTAGGATATATGTATAATATAGATAGAAATTTGTAAAAATTTTCAAGCTTTCTAGAATTGCTTTTATAATGCCTATAGATTTCTGCGGAAATTTTAATATACAAAAAATGGGTTAATTATCACATCTAATTAAAAAAGAAATTTTCACTATTGCATTTAAATACCATTTATCTGCTTGTACAATAGTATTACAGACAATTAAAATTATTTCCTTACACAACAATCTGGCTTACTTGAAGAACAAATTCAAATGGTTGATCTGCAAAAATATTTGTTGAAACATGACATAGGAAATTGAATAAAGTTGTATAAAGAAATAAAGACCTTGAACGATACTTCAAAATAAATTATTTTTCTAACAAAAAATTAAACATAAAACGTGATGAAATGTATATCAGTTAAGTTTTGGAATACTTAGTTCATTTTCTGACCAATGCTATTAATTATATATGAGTTTTCTGAATTTATAATTGTTGAATTAAACTTTTCTCAACAATGACCATTGTTTAAATGTAAATTAAAAAAAAACTCTAAATAGTTTCAAATACCCTTGTCAATTTTTTATGAAAAAAAACTGACAAAAAACTATTTCTTTACTAACGGAAGGTAAGGTTCACTCACCTTTCTATTTTCAAGGAACTCCACGATCTTTTCTTGAATCACTTAATTTGAATCATTTTACAGTTCTCAAAGAACACAGAGGTCATGCAGTTATATTTAAACACTTTAATGAACTGAATTTACAATAAACACATACATTTAGGAATTTAACATACACAACATACTACACTAAAAAAGCGAAAACAAAAACACATCTCCTGTTCCATAGATTTGTTTCCCCGAGCATAGCTCAGTTTCAACTCACGTTCACTTGGCCGTGGCACTACCGTCGCACCACTGATGGGAGTTCATGACACTCTCCCACCTTTGGATTCGAAGGTAAGCCAATTCGAATCCAAACATCAAGTTCAGTTCTATGATTCACCTGTAAAAAAGTAAACACAAAAAATATTAACAAATTGATTACAATATAAATCAATGATATTTTTAAAATAGCTTAAAGTCTTTTAGTTGGTTTTAACAATCGTCCATAACGGGAATATATGGCTTCCTTGCTATAATTAATTAAATTCTTGTTTTGGCAAGAACTATTATCACTCGGTTTACTGGAACAATCCGCTGATGAAAAGTCAATCGTTGTCACTTCCAGTGGATAAAGTATCTTTGTATGGGTCTTAAAAGATTTACAGATTGAGTCTTAAGTTCCACTAAACGTACTTTTCCATCCTTTCCAGGAAAGGTTTTTAAAACTTTTGCCAAAGGCCAGTTGATTCGCTTGTTATTTGTATCTCCGATGAACACAAGATCACCTTCTTTGATGGATGATCCATTTTTCACTTTGGAATGGTCTTTTAGCAATCCAAGATATTCAGTTCTGAATTGACTTCGCAGATCTTGTCGCAATTTCAAACGGTAAGCATATCTTTTA
>JAPDSC010131542.1:22582-39365 GCA_026290005.1 Latrodectus geometricus | reverse complement strand
AGTTATTATTACATTCAGCAGAAAGATTTAATATTTTCAAAGAATTCGCTATTAGATGCATACTTTATTCTAACATTATTTTGCCAGGGGATATTATTAGAACCATTCACGAATGCATTTATTCATTTTAAGAACGTATTATCTGCATTCGAATTTATCCAGTTAAGAGTCAACAATTTAAAAATATTATTGAGATTTGATAAGTTTAATTAATTTATTTATATAACAAGTGCATATTTTATTTTAATGATTTTTTACGAAGTTCCATTTTAAAACTTGCCATTTTGTAATTGGAATTTTTCTTGTTGATTGTATTGCAATGATTTTAATCAGGAAGTTTATTATATACAAGGTTAAATGCAATAAAACTATTTAAATGTTATGGAAAAAATTAAAACAATTCAGTAAAGTACGTGCACAAACAATATTAATTTTAATTAATTAAGTATTATAATTAAATATTATAGCAAGAACGAGCTTTTGCAGCATAGAAAATTTCAATAATTCCAATTTCATTCTAACAAAGCACGCGAAAATATTCGAAATATTCTCATTTGATGGCTTGGTATAAGATTTTTAATCATAGGTTATATTTAAACTTTTTTATACTGTTGATTATTTATAAGAACTTCAAACAATTTGATTTTTTATTCCTTATTATTCTCTTTTAATTATTCAGAGGAGCAAAATAATAAAACCGTGCAACACTTATTAGGAAAGCTTTTCATCCATTTGATTTTAGAAATAACACATTCAAAATTTAACGAAAGTACATGTAAGGAGAATCATTATTTCAAACAAAAGAAGTCCCCGATTAAATTATTCTTATTTTTGCTATAAGTAGTAATATTAGGAGGTGGAGGAGGTTTTGATGAAAAATATTGCAGTGCTTCGTGTTATGTAGTTTGTTATTTATAAATAAAATTATTCTTTCCTTACTTATTTCTGATAACTTGATAAAACTTTTATTGATTTTTAAATCAAGGGTGACAAATATTTTTTAAAATAAATACATTTTTATTCTACTTAACAATCTCACAGATTTAAAAATGGTATTACTGTACTATTATTACCTGATATTAAAATTCTGTTAAAGGTTTTGTCATCAAGTACAAAAGTTAAATAAAGTATTCATAAAAACATTGACAGGCAATAATCAAACACATTTGATAAAAGTCATAAAAAGAAAAAAATGTAAAGAAAAATCAGTCAATCAAGATAAAAAAAAAAGAGACTTAATTTTATCAGCTGCTCTTAAAAAAAGTTACTGCCGTCAGCTGAAAGCAGTAAACACAAAAGAATAACTTTTGCCTACCTCAGCTGTTGGTAGTAATATGATAATGATAATTATCATTATTTTTTTCATGATTTTTTTACTTCAAGAATGTTTTACTTTCTTTTTTTAGAATTGAAAGATTATCAAATATCAAGTTGTCAGAAAATATAAAGATATCACTTGCACTTGAACAAACACGTAACTATAAATTTAAGCAAAGAAGATATCTCTAAATAAATTAAAACAAGGAACAGTGTAAAAAAATCAGAATAAATGCATAATTAAATATGTGCGTCATCATCAAAATATAATGAAAAATTATTATTGAAGTATATTCGAAGGAAAAATGATGCTCAAAATTATCATTCAGTATCACAGTTTCATTAATATATGATGATCATAGTTATTTGTAGTAAAAGTTAATGTTGAAAACTATATATTTTTATACGTTCATGTATTCATGCACATATATTGTAACATATCCACTCTGAATTCCGATAAAGGGAAAATGCAGCCCGATTACAGTCAACGTTAATATAAGGATTATTGACTGTAAAAACAGTCAAAAGATAAACTGAGGGTCCTCTGGGGATAAAACAAACCAAAGAAGAGACACTCAATCTTAAAACAACCACTTCGAGATAAAACAGCAATGAGAAAAAAATAACCCATTGATAAGAAGAAGACCTTTGGTCTTTTAAGACACAATATCCCACTTTTTATCTGTTACTAGGGGCAAAAAGGGAAGATATTTTGCAGTTTTCACAAGGGAAACTGGTAAAAAAATCTTTTTTGAAGGAAACTGGTAATCAATTACTTATTTAATAAAACACATTTATTTAGCCAGTTTTGATAGCCATGTAGGCAACCAAAATAATACCCCAAGCATCCAAGAAAATAAAAATACATCGAACATTTAAATTTTATATTTGTGGTAAAATTAAAATCTTTTTTACCAAAAATGTTTTCTCCTTCTTTTTATTTCTTTATAAGAAAAAAAGGATAAAAAAAAATTCCAAATGTTGTTGTTCCCAGACGCCATTTCACTTAAATTAATATTAATTTCACATTAAAAACTAACGATGCATATAAAATGTAAAATATCCTGCAGGAAAAGTATTTAGAATGTTTTGATAGATTTTATAGAACAAAAAGGAATGAAACAAAGGAGTTCAACTAGTTTCTACAGAGTAATCATCAATTCTTTATTGGCACAGCTTGTCCAATTTTGGACCTTGCGCCATAAAACCCAACCCAACAACAACAACATCAATTATTTATTTATTCATTTTTAGAACAAAAGATGCAATTCATGCTCTCGCTACTAAAATTATGCTTTGGTAACGATGGAATTTTAAGCTTTGAAAATGTATATGAAAGAATTCGAAGGAAATATTTTCTCATCAAAATATGAAAAGCATCTTAATTTGTTTTGAAGATTGTCTCAGAAAATTTTCACGCTTCTTGATTCTTTGAAATGCCATAAAAGTTAGCTAATGAGAAAGTAGATAATATTCTACAATCCTTTAAAGATATCTATACGAGCAGACGATAGTGGAAGAAAGAACATAAATATACACATGGCAACAAGGAAACAAGATGACATTTATTACTAATGTTATAATGACCGTGGATTACATCAATGAATGTAACGGCACTTTGTTCGAAAAATTAATAACAAAAGAGAACAATACAATATTTCTGAAAATGGCAACGTAACGAAATTCGTGAAAGCATCATTAGAAATGCTCTAATAAATGCGGGCAAGAAAAAAAAAAGTAAGCTTGAAATTGTTATAGAGATTCCCTTAAAATTTTATCTGAAGTGATAACACAAAGGAATTATTATAGTTTTTTACTATAAGCGGAAAACAATAAAAGCAATAACGAAACTGGCAGAGTGAAACAAAGTGCGCGGCGCAAAAATCAATGCATGTATTTAATGATGCCAAAGAATAACTTTCTGGATTAAATGGCAAACAGGAAAGGGGGAAGTTTGCGAACCGGATCAATCGGGAAATATGAAAGCAATAAGAAATTATATATATATGCAAATTTTAAGAATCACAAATAAATTATAAAGGATGTGTCATGATTTCCGGATACATCGAATAAATTCGTAGAATAATATTCCATTTTCTAGAATGCAAGTGTTATTAAATTGAAAAATAATAATTAGCTTCAACAAAAAATATTTTACAATACCAAATAAAGTCAAATATAAAGATAAATATAATAAATGCAGTGCAAATTTTTGAACTTATTAGTCAACTTTTTATATTAATCAATTACTTAACTATGCAGTTAAAGAAAATATATTTTCTTTATTTTTATGTTTAAGTAAAATACTAAATAAAGGCATACAGAATACAATTCTAAATTAAGGCAATGCTAATAATGCAAGAAATAAATTATATTTTTTGTAGAATATTTATAAAATAAGTTGAAATGCAAATGATTGTGAAATTCTAAGAATAAATAAATTCGGGAAATATAAACGAATTCAGGCATCTGATGATAATAAAATATTTAAGAACAAAACATTTTGTTTAAATAAGGCAATGACAAAAGTATCCTGCCAGTATTTAAAACAAATACATATTAAATGTAATTTAATAATTAATATTTATTTACTATTGATTTTTTAAATTAATATTTTATAATCAAATAAATTAGTTAATTTAAAATAATTATTATCTTATAATTCTATTGAAAATATATATATATATATATATAATAAAAAATAAACGATTTCAAATATTTTATAGTGTTATTTGAATATGTTGAGAGTTACAAATTTTGGAATTTAAGTTAAGTTTTTTTAAATTGATTTCGTTGTAGTGAATATACAATACACTTTATACATAGTCTTTATGTAATAATAACAACTAAACAAAATTAAGTCTCTTAAACACCACGACAAATCGTTGACAAATATGAACAGAAAAAAACGACATAAAAAAATTCTACAAACGGGAGCAAGTAGATAAGAAATAACCTTTTTTATAGCTTTTTTTTATGTTCGAATTCACCATCACGTCCAATTCCACCTGGGGATATTGCCAAGGTCACTGGGAGTGGAAACTACCCGAAAAAAAAACAACCACCTTAAAAATTTATCGATGAAAAAATGGTATGCATTACCAGTACTATACTAGGGGAAAAAAAAAAACAAACTGAAAACTGGAGTGTAAAAAAAAAGCATTTATCTCATGGAAATGGTTATCAAATCATTACCCAGCGCTCCCTCATCAAATGGCTATTCAGCCCCCCCCCCCCTCTTCAACTGTAGGTCGAAAAATGAGGCCAAAAACTTATTTTCCTTCAAACCAGGTGTTACTCTAATACATCACGTGATCAATCACTATATCAGATATTTGGGGGGGGGGAATCAGGAATGTGACTCAACTTTATGGATGTAATTGATGGAAGAAGAATGGCGGTGGTGGAATATTTTTTTATCAACAAAAATGCTCTCTTTCCGAAATTCCAGATTGTTATTCCGATTAAAATTTATTGAAGCCTTAATTGAAAATCGATAATGGAATATCGAATATAAAAGAGATTGAGTTTGGTCAGAAAATGATTGTTCAACATAAATTTACGAAATGGTAAAAGTTTAATGTAATGAAGTTTAAAATAATGAACTTGCACTTTTCTTTTTTGTTTAACTTAAAATATTCTTACCTAACTTATTCAATCATTTAAAATAGAATATATATATATATATATATATATATATATATATATATATTTAAAAATTTAATAGATCAAAAGCAATATAATGACCTACATATTGAAATATTAACATTGAATGTGTGTGTGTGTCTTTGAACATCATTTGAATTGTTTTTAATGTGGTTTTTTATAAAAATAGATCTTAAATATTATAACTTTTAAAAAGTTACAGAAAAATCATTTTAAAAAAAACAATATGATATTGTTATTTTGCTTAGCTTTCTTTATATATATATATATAAAATTGTTCTATTTCAGTTACTAATATTTAAGGTGGAAAAAAAGAATTTTGATGTATTCATTCTTGTTTTATGATATAAATTGTTTAATTCTTTTTCTATAGTATAATTATCATATTTTTATAATATAAATTATAAATATCATTTTTTCTCTTTGTAAATATTTTATATATTTTTCTCATGTTTTAATTTGTCTGTAATAAAATGGAAAAGAGTTTCTATGACGTCAGACAAAAGTTAAATGTTATTTTTCGAAAATTTAAATTGCTAGTAAATAGCAAGAGAAATATTTTCCTATTATTTCATATATATTGAAGATTATTAGATAAAATTGTTCAGGAATATTAATCAAAAGAGAAAAGTGGTAATATATTTTCTCCATATTATCATTAAAATATCTTTTGACTATATTAACTTCGAATTTGCCTTTGAGTAAAATTAAATGCAAATTACGTTGAAGCTAGGGGATCGTAATGAGTTGCAGTTAGCAAACAAGGCACTGAATTCAATCAGATATTTCAAAGGCAATGAATGCCATCTCGATTTTGATGGATTGGTTAAAAATTCGCGACGGGACGTTACAAAGGTTATTTCGAAGTTAATGCGACGGAACGAATTGAATAAACAGAAATGGTTGACCTCAGCAAGGCAGATAGGTCATAAAACCCAAGTGAAACGAGCGCAGAGACAAATGTGGAATGGTCCATCGTCTAGGAAGTGGCAATACATACATGGATATGCAGATGAGCAAATCAAAGGAAGCTAGTCTTACGGATGAGATAATTTTCCGACTCGTTGAGCACGCACACCCCAAGAATGCAGAGTTTATTAGTCCCCGTAAAAAAAAAAGAAAAAGAAAAACCAAGCCCTAAATCATCCTGCAGTCTGGTAGGCTTCAAAATCAACTCATACGCGTTATCGAGAGTTTCCTCCTTTAAGAATCTAGATGTTAAGAATCAAAAGGACAAGGCGTGCATTTGAAGGCTACTGGAGCAGAAACGTGTTCGATATATCGCGAGATGGAATTGAATTCGGAGAAATAAAAATTCGAAATTGCAGTATCCATTCACGGCTTCTATAAAAGTTAGGCAATTGCTCAATGATGTGATGATTACTGAGAAAGACATTGTGATTTAACATGAATCTCACGAGATTTTTCCGCTCATAAACCTTCCATATCCGGATATAGGCTTGGCAATGCGTAGGCGTTTTTCAGAATGATTTAAAGCATGTGAGAAAATAATTTGCTAGTTATTCATATTGAATATAGTGTTAATGATTTTGAATATAATATTAACTGTAAATATTAAAAAAAGCGATATGGAAATTGTAAATTTAAAAATATCAAGCTAACAATATAAATCTACTAAAATTATTAATAATTATAATGATGAAAAAAAAACATCGATATAATACATCAAATAAATTGTATCTTTTTGTTATTTTAAAGAGGGAGAGAGAAAGTCTAAAAGATAGCCATGTCTTATTATTTCAAAAAGCTAAGTTACTTCATACAGAATCTATATTCAGAGTTTGTTACGGGGTTTATAAAACATGCAATAATTCTAAAGAAGTTGCTGATTATAAAGTTTTTATATTTGTAATTTATTTCTTGGTAAAACAAGAAACTGATTAAAATAAAAAATTATTATATCAAAATAATTACATTTTATTGTAACGAGCTGGAATAGTTATAGTACATATTTGTCACCAGACATCTGTGTATGCAAATGTCAGGTCACATTTAAACATTGGTTTCATGAACCGGAATGTTTTCCATTTTTAATTTAATTCTTAAATTCAACAGAGCAATAATGAATGTCAGATTTTGACAGTTAATAATCATACGATTATACTTAAGTTAGAAAAAAATGTCTTCTCAGCTTTTTCACTCAAAATTAGCAACAGCTTTGCTCAATAGACTGGAGATAAAATTATATCCTTAAAAGCTTCCCCAAATAATTTAATCTCATATTAATTCTCTGTATCAGATCTTATTTCACTTTTTTCAAGTAATAAAGCAATGAAACTTTTTAATAAATAAACCTATGATTGATAATTTCATTTATAACATGATTTTTAATTTCAAAAGAGCAACAGTGAATGCCAGAACATTTTGACAATTGGTAAACCACACGATTATCCTTAAATAAGAAAATCTTATTAGCTTTTTCACTCAGAATTGGCAACAGCTTTGCTCAATGAACCGGAGATAAAATTATATTCTTATAGAAATAACAACGAGTTTTATGAAATTTCCAAATACTTCATAAAAAAAAATATATTAAGTACTGAAACTTTAGAACAATTTTCTTTAATTAACAATTTAAAATCCTCTTAAATGAAAAATATTTACATAAAATTAGAACATTTAAAGAAAAATGAGTAATATACATATTTGCAGAAAAATTTAAGAACATGTAACTAGCGGAAGCTAAGATCAATTCATTTCTATTGAATAAATTATATTTTTAGACAAAATGTTTCTGTGTAACTCTTTTGCGTATTTACATCTGTAATCTCTTCAAAATACCACAAAAAGTTCTTCATTCTACAATCTTACACACAATTGATCAATAGAAACGTCAATAGTTCACTTCCTAAATTTTGAAGAAAATATATTCGCTAATTATTAAAAAACTCATGTAGATTACGTTAGTTAACTAAAATAATAAGATTAATAATAACATTTATTAAACCAAAAAACGATGCTTGTAAATTATTCTTCGTTATTTTCTATAAAAAATAAAACAATTTATAATATATTTGAGTTTTTTATGAATTAAATTAAAAAATGTAATCGATTTTTTATTCAATTTATATACATATATATTTACATTAACTTTAAAATTTTTAATAATATACACAATTGTTCAAATAGGTGTTATAAAATTTGAATTAACAATTTTTGAAATTTGAGATTTTGATTACCGAGTTCTTTCGAATATTCAAATATTGCATCATTAATATAATTATTTACAAAAATCAAGTGCAAAAATTTCAAGAATTTTTAACGGCTCAGAGGAAAATAATTAAAACCTTCAATGTCGATTAATAAATAACATTCTAGCATTTTTAATAGAACTAACACTAAAAAATTTCGCTCTAAAGCAAAAATATATATTCAAAATTGAAGAAAGTATGTATTGAAATGTAGCTAAAATTTATTGCCGTATATTATATATCTGCATTCGTCATATCTTATAATAACTTTAAATAACTCGGTAAATAAAAATGAAAAAAATTAATTTTAACTCATTTTTTTTGTTTTTCTTTATAGTTTTAATATAATGCTCTATTTGAAAAAATTGTAAACAATAAACAATATACGAATTAAAAAGCTTTCATAAAAGGAATATATAACATTAAACATTATTAAAAATACTTATATTTACATTATAATATGTAAAATTTGTTAACTCATATATTATTAAGCAAATTTTAAAAAACTGAGTTTTCAGTATTAGTAAACACGTAAAATAATCCAATAAGTTTTTACATATTTTAAATTGCGATTAATTTTTAATAGTAAAAATTTTAAAACAATTTCTAGCATAATAGATATTAAAAGAATTTTCTTATTTTAAAGATTCCAATCCAAAAACTGTACCAAAACTCATATATTAGAAATTTAAGTTTTTCAGCAATTACAAACGTTATCTAAATGTAGATTATACTTGTCAATATTATTAAATAAAATATGAAAATTAAATTTAAAATATATGAAATACTCGTTGCTTGTATTTGAAGTTTTTTTATTAAACCTTTTTTAAGTTAAACAATATATTCAATTCATCTTCCAATGTGTTCTTTATAAAATTTCGAAACAATTATAAGTTCCTTACAGAAAAACAGATATGAAAGAAATTTAACTCAGAAAAAAGTTTTTTTCAAGGATTTACTCACTTTTCTTATTTCATTTTTTACGACGAGATAAACTTATCTACATTCTTGTTTGTGGTTAAAATGAATCATTGAGAAGATGTAACGGTAAGAAAATAAAATAGGTGGAGTCATTAAAATTTAAATTATATTGACCATTTTATTCTCAGTTTAATCCAAAATTTTATTGATTAAACGATTTGTTTTTACTATTTCACTCGTCAAATATGTGAAAAGACATTTGCTACGGAAAATCAGGTGAAATCTTTTTCATTTTAATCTTTTTATATAAAGTATAGAAGAAAATTACGTTTAAAATCAGATAGTTCTTTCAATTTCTGTGAAATAAATACAAAAATCGTAATGCAAAGCTTGTAAGTAGTTTCAAATTATAAGAAGAAAAGTCTTTTCGATGCATCATTTCGTTTGCTATGCAGCAAAGCTTCTGCGCAGTGAAAAGAGACGAACGTAATGAATAAATTGAATTATTCCTTTTCTCGTAAAATTAATTTTATAACAATATGTTTCGATAATATAAAAACATTATTTCAGTTGAACGATATTTATTTGAATAACTTTAAATTCCACATTTTTAAAAGAAACAATCTTGAAATGAAATATTTAATTTCGACAGTTAAATTACCTATTTTTGTAGTAACAGAATCATTTTAAACAAATATTATTAACTAACCAATAAATAAATAAACATTTATAGTCAGTATTAAGTTATATTTATAATTATTATATAAGTAAATAAAGTTGATAAATTACACAAGGTTTAATAATCTTTAATAATAAGAAGAAAAAAATTTATTGTTATGCGAAACAACTAAATAACGTTAATATTTCAAAAACTAATTTTTAGAATTATATTATAAATTAAATGTAGAACATTAAATTTATAAATTAATAAGAAGAAAAATGCAACATATTTCTCAAAATAAAAAATAAAATAAAAGTCGATTTTAAAAATATTCGAAAATTAACGGAACGTCGAAAAACGTTTCTTTTAAACTAAAATAAATTATTTTAACCAATTACATTTTTCCTTAACTGCAGTAGCATATATATATAAGCCAAGTATAACATATTTTAAATAGCATATCGATTTTCATGATGTTAAATAAGAAATATATAAACAATTCCAACAGCATTCGTATAAATATAATTTTCGAAATAATTTCTCATGGAACAGGAAAAAATCAATAGATATATAGTATATGTTTATAAGTGAATGACGAAAGATTTACAGTTTTATTTCTCGGTGAAAGATATCGTCTTAGTAAATACATGATATTTAAAATTCCAGTTATTTTAGAATTCCATATTTTTTGGAGCAAAATGTAATTTAACCAACCTTTTTCCACGACCAATCTTATCCAGCTCTACATGTCTAAAGTCGTAAACAGGTGCCATTTTTCTTTCTTGACAACTGAAGGGGGCGAATGTTAGAAAAGGAAACTATAAAGTCACTGCTCGCACAATAACGTTAACGTCCGAAACACAAAACAGATATATCCCGAAACACGAAGAGGAGAATAACCGTTCCTCTGCTTGTGGTGTAACTTCAACAGCAGCAGTTCAACACCTGGCCTCTGCTACAATGAGACTCACCCTTAAAAGGACAGCCATTCATCTGGATGACGTCACTTCCGTCGCGGTACCGGACCGAAGCGTGATTGGACGGCGGCTTCTGTGCGGTTGCTTCAACCACAGTACAGTAACACTAAAGGATGCTCTGGAATGATCCATCGCCAAAGACGCCAATGAAGTTTATTTTGCAAACAATGTCTTCGATATTTGTAGACGTAATGTTTGTGTGTGGAAGAAAAGATACAAAGGTGTTAAAATTTGTTTACCGAGATATTATTTTTTTTTCACTCATGAATGTAATCATTATAAAAAAACTTGCAGTTGTAATATATTTTTCATTAACATATTACTTAATAATAATATGTTTCTGATGTCCTTCTAAATGTAAACTTCCCCATATGATTATTGAAAATCATTATTGCATTATTGGTCGTTTATGTTATTATAACTACTAAGATTACGAACATGTTCAAAAATACAATAATAATAACTTTCACTAAAAGAGGATACTTACAGAAAGTTTGTTCTACACTGATCTTCTAATATTTTCACACAAAGCAGAATCCTTGATTACCATTCAATAATAGAGGAATCGAATTGCTGACACTTTGTTTTAAGAAGAACGGTCCTAACCATTTTGCCAGGATGAAGTAAATTTAATGGATTACCAAATGATTTTTTATTTTAATATAGTTTCGAAAAATAATTAATTTAAACAAGGTTTGTAGCAATTACTAAAGCCTGCCCTAATTATACAATTGTATCTTCTATTTACTAAATTGCTTATCTATCTCAAATATTTTTCATACTTTTAAATTTGGTTATTTTAGAAAAATAATGGTTCTTGAGTTTTCTAACTCTAGAAAATGAATACATAATTTATTTGAAATTAGAATAAAAAATATAATATCGTTATCTTTTTTGAACTGAAAAACCTGTTAATGTTCTTTATTTTTTTCCTTTGTAAAGTAAAAAGTATTTGGTACAGTAACAATAAAAACTGAATACCTTTCAGGTAAATTAAATTTATTATTACAAAAATAAAAAAAGGGAAGCTATTATTTATCTATTCAATTTGCCACATTACATTCTTTTAAAATTATTTTACAAACTAAAGTAAACCATTTTATTACATTTTTAACAATGAATAACAAGAGCTCGTTTAGCATAATGAATTTGTACTTTTGATAACACTTTACTGGAAAAGCCTCATTTATTTACCCCTATTTTAGAACAAAAACCTTAAACTTTATCTTACAATCAGAGGAAATCTAATAAGAAAAGTAGACTACATATCTTATTTCTTCCCCTTTTTTTACGTTAATTGAAATCAGATGGATTGCTCGAATTTAGAACTTTTAAATTCAATTGAGGACAAATGCTAGATGATTGAGAACAAACAGTACCACTTTTGTGTGAGTGTGCGTGAAATTTTTTTTTCGAAAATAAACACTGGCAGCGTCACTGGCGTCAAGTAAGCTGATTTTTCGATTCTCGAAATGACACGAACTTCTTTATTTCGTAATTTCTGTAATGACACGGATTCCTTTTGAGAGTCCTTGATTACAGATAACTGTCCTTAAGGGGAAAATAACGGTGCTCTTAATTTTGGAGAATCGTGATGTTTTCTACGGAAGATAAACACTAAGCGAGCTGAAGGCTAATTGGTAAATCTAGTTGTTCTCTTGTGAATAGAGTTTTTTCTCCAAGAGGATTTTTTCCTACATAAAAGCAACTTAAAGCGAGTTCTTAGTTTCATTTTAAAATTTAATACCATGAAATTAAACGTAATAAAAATATTTCCACACACAATTCGCAATTGATGTTAATCGAAACGAAAATACACATTTCATACACGATCAGTGCTATAATTATATTAGTTAAAGGTATACGTTTTGTTATGTTTAATATGAGTTAAATTAATAACATACTATATAACGTATATTTTAAGAAAAAAAGAACATTTACATATTTTCTATAAAAAAAAAAAAGCAAAATAGCTCGAAAATAAACGTTTATATAAGGTAATAATAAAAATTATCAAACGTAGGAAAAAGATATAATACAATTGTGTTTCAAACACACACACACGCGCACACACATATATATATATATATATATACAGATAAAAATATAATGTGGTCATAAAAGATATTTAATTATTGTATTCATATTAAAAGTTTTGCAAAGTACATTGCTTTCCATTAAATTCGCTACTTCATAAAGATGGTGCATATTTAACATCTAATTACTTTGTATGCGTTAGTTTTCTTATAATAAATATAAATTCCATGTAATTCCACGGACAGACCTTCTTAATATGCCATCTGGGTGAGCGAATTTAAGCCAGAGATTTTTTGGCTAACAATGAAATAAAAAGGAGCGTTAGACTAGGTCTGCATAGAATAGTTTGGACTTTGGGAGGAATGATCGAGACCACTGTGGCCTGGTTGGTTAGGGCATCGATCTCGTTATCGAAAGGTCGTGAATTCGAATACCGGCTTATCCGAAAATCCGTCGTGTTCACTAATGGTGACTTTGACAAGTAAATTATGTCGTGGTCGTAATTTTCTTCATGTTTTCATTCCCAATTTAATATCTTTGGGGGTGTTAGGAGTCAGGCCTTGAGTCTTATCTGGTTTTCTATCTCTAAATTGGAAAAACCAGATGGTGCTGCCATCTTTGAGCATAAGTCGTACTACCACTCTCGTGAGGGGATGATCTGTTCTTAAGTGAAAGACGCTCTTTCTAACTTCATTTGCCCAGTCCCTGATGGGCGATCTTGGCTTCGCCAAGTGTCATTAGTAACAACAACAACAGGAATGCTCGAAAAATGATGGTGAAAGAAAATAACTCAACAAATTTTTCAATGGGAATATAAAAAATATACATTAATTCTGAATTGTGTAGAAAGAATTTTATAAACGTTCTTCCTATTATTAAAATTAACCAATAGGAAATATATATATACTTGATGGAACATGCTTGGCTATCTAGCTGATTAGTGTACAAATAGCTCAAAATAGGTACAAATAAAGCCTTTTCTACACTACTGGCCATTAAAATTGCTACAGCAGGAAGAAATGCAGATAACAAAATGATATTTATTGGACAAATATATTATACTAGAAATAACAAGTGATTAAATTTTCAAAAAATTTGGCTGCATAGATCCTGAGAAATCAGTACCCAGAACAACCACCTCTGGCAGTAATAACAGCAGTTATACGCTTGGGCATTGACTCAAACAGATTGGATTGCATATACAGGTACAGATGCCCATGCAGTTTCAACACGATGCCACAGTTCATCAACCTTAGTGACTGGCGTTTGGTGACGAGCCAGTCGCTCGGCAACCATTGACCAGACGTTTTCTATTGGTGAAAGATCTGGAGAACGTGCTGGCCAGGGCAACAGCCGAACATTTTCCGTATCAAGGAAGGTCCGCACAATACGGGCAACATGCGGTCGGGCATTATCCTGCTCAAACGTAGGGTTTCGCAGGGCTCGAATAAAGGGTAGAGCCACGGGTCGTAACACACCAGAAATGTAACGTGCACTGTTCAAAACACCGTCAATGCGAACAAGAGGTGACCGAGACGTGTATTTAATGGCACCCCATACCATCACGCCAGGTGATGGGCCAGTATGACGATGACGAATGCACGCTGCCAATGTGCGTTCACCACCATGCCGCCAAACACGAATGCGACCATCATGATGCTGTACACAGAACCTGGATTCATCTGAATAGATGACGTCTCGCCATTCGTGCGCCCAGGTTCGTCGTTGATCTGTCTATGACGCAGTGTCCAGCCATGGTCTCAGAGCTGAGTGTCCATGCTGCTGCAAACGTCATCGAACTGTTCGTGCAGACATTTGTTGTCTTCCAAACGACCCCGTTTCTTGACTCACGGCTATTGACGTGGTTGCACGATCCATTATGGCCATGTGGATAATATGCCTGTCTTCTCGGCTGCTAGTGATAGGTGGCCGTTGAGATCCCGCATGGCATTCTGTATTACCGTCCTGAACCCATCGATTCCATATTCTGCTAACAGTCATTGGATCTCGACCGACGTGAGCAGGAATACTGCGATAAGATAAACCGCAATCCCGGTACGCTACAATTCGACCTTTATCAAAGTCAGAAACGTGCTGGTACGCATTTCTCCTTCTTACACGAAGCATCACAACAACTTTTCACCAGGCAACAACGTTCAAATGCAATTTGTGTATGAGGAACCGGCTGAACAATTTCCTCATTTAAACACAATGTAGGTGTCGCTACTAGCGCCTGCTTTGTCTGAATGCGCTGAAAAGCTAATCATTTGCATATCACAGCACCTTCTTCCTTTCGTATAAATTTCACGTCTGTAGCATGTAGCCTTCTTGGTGTAGCAATTTTAATGGCCAGTAGTGTATTTCATGTAAAAGGAAAAATTGAACAGCAGATTTCTCTCTGTGTAAGCTCCTGAGAAAGTTAGAGTTTCATGTAAAAATCATAAACCATATATACAAATGAAAGATTTTAACAAAGATATGTTGAATTCAGCTACATCAAAATTCTTCAAAATTATTTTTAAGTAGATATCTTATGATCGGGTTGGTAATATGTATCAATAAAATCTAAGCGATATGTAGGATTAGAAGGTCACAGGTTATCATAATTGAGTGGGAAAAAAATGTAATAATACCAACTTTCGTAACCGTACAGATCAACCACATATTTTGATTCAGTAATTTGATGTAAAAGAACAAAGTGTTCACATGGATATTGTGACGAACTCTGAAGCTCTACTGATTGTTAGAACTGTAATCACATTTATGTCTATCCTTGACACTACTGTAGATAATCACGTTTACAGTGAAACAACGTGCTGCGATATTGAATACAAGAATGAGATCATTGTGTCTTCTTAGATAAATCACTGCTCTATATTTCATATCATAACAAGGCATACTCACTAACATTCTCCTGCCGAGTTGGTTGCCCATATGATTAGAGGTCTGGCCTTCGCATTACTGGTTCGAGAGTTTGATTCTCACCTTGCACTTGGATGCTCGGAATTAATTTATAACTAATCTGTTACTGAGTACAAAAAATTTCTTCCAACGACAAACACGATAAATTTATTGTATCTCAAATAATAATTCAATTTATAGTCTAATTTTAAAAATTATCAGCCATTCAAAATCAAAAATATCTTTGTTTTGCTATTCAAGAGATGGAATTCTTATTTAAAAAATTATATATGTAAATAAATATTTTGTTTATTTTAATTCTAAATTTCTAAGATGATGAATAGGCAAAAATGATGAAAAAGATGATGAAAACTAAAGATGATGAATAGGCAAAAATTCTTGTAGTGTGTTAAAATAATTGAATATTTTGAATATGTCTTATTATTTTTTTTTAATAAAATATCTATTTGAATGGATTAAATGAGTCAGTTAAAGAAAGTTTGGAAGACATTTTGACAATTATTGGCCAGAATCTATGGGGGCCTTTTCAAATCAATTTTGCAGGAAATTTTTTTATATTAATAAAGATCTTTTTTTAAACTAGCTCAAAACTTAGAAAAATTTTACCAAATCGCATATCTTTGAAATATTTGAAAAATTTACATAAAAGAATTTAAATATGTTCCGTTTATTTATTTTATTGGTTTGAAACTATTAATGTCTCAAAATATTTTATGTAATGATTGATTTTCAAGAAGCTAAGAAATATAATGTTATTGTAATATTATATATTCACAAAGGTAATCAATTTGCAACACGTTTTCTTAAAGATTAAAGCAGAATTACATAAAAAAAATCTTTAAATAAAAATGGCAAAAAATATTTGTATTGCTGTTTAAATTTATTTTAATACACATAAATATAGACTGGTAGGACATATCGATTAAAACAATGTTTTCCTTTAAATTACTTTCTTATTATTATTCAAGAAATATTTTTGGTAATTTAAGCATGAGTTACACATTTTATATATTAACATTTCTACATCATGGAAAAAAAAAAAAAAAAAAAAAAAAAAAAAAAAAAAAAAA
>JAPDSC010131542.1:0-12380 GCA_026290005.1 Latrodectus geometricus | reverse complement strand
GTAAAATAGTTTTATGGTGTATATTGAATTTAAGTGTGTTTGTGCTATTGGGGATATCATTTTACAAAATAATATTTGTATATTAATATTATTTATTTGAATTGCATTGTTTGTTGCGTATTTTATTAAATTTTTCTTACCTTAAGAAAACATAATTTTTACATTTTTTCGAACATACGATCTTGCGTAACCACATTTTGTATTTTCCTTATTTCCTGTGGAATCTTTTTTCTTTATGAGTAAAAAAAATCACGAATCTATTGAAATGCATTTTTAAGATATAAACTTTGTAATACTTTTTAACTTTTTATTATTAAATAAATATCAATGAAGTTTACATTTAAACAATAAGATGAATAGTATTTTTATCTATTAAGACACGAACCTTATGGACTAAATCTTTTGAACTTAAAAACGCGCCAACTCTATAAAATAATAAACACTTCAAATATATATCTAAAATAGAATAGAAATTTGTTTCTTACTTACTGCTTACTTCTGTATCTTTTTTAAAATTCTCACAGCATTTTTTAACTAATATGTAATACATTTTAATATGATCCTAAAATGTTGTATTTGAGTAGTTAACGTATTTGCGTACTACTTCATTGCTTTTTAACCTACATAATTGCTTCTTAAGCTTTTTGTTTTAGCATCTTAATGTGGAAAACTTAAAATCTACAACTTTCATTTTCCAAATGCATTTGTTCTTAACTTCACTAACTGATATGATCTCCAGTCGTAGACAACATTTTAAATGAAAGCTTTCAACATCCTGGTAAGAACATCTTGTCTGACTAAAAGAAATGGTTACTATCTCTGCTTACAAGTATGATACTTTATAGTGGACATACTTGTAAGCAGAATATGTCCACCATAAATTAATATTAACGGATGAAAACTTATGTTAGGTTTTCATTATGCCTATCATTTTAGTTTCTAAAAAGCACTTGTTTATAATTTTATTTTTAAGTATGAATACGAATAGAGGATAGTTTAACATACAAAAAGCTATTGTTGAGTTTTTTAACTTCCACAAATTTTTATCTTACAAAAGCATTTGTTCATAGTTTAACTTTTAAATATGAGACAGAGCAGTTTAAAGCCTAACAGATGATTTTGTCTTCCAAAAGAATTTATTTATGGCTCTACTTATAGGTATGAAACCAAATAATGATTAACCTAACAGTTGAAAGTAGTTTATAAGTTGTTATCATTTACAGCTTGTTATCTTATAAGAACATTTATCCACACATAATTTATTTATATATTGATACGACGTTAAGTAGTAGACAATAGATTAATGCTGTTGTGAAGCTTTTACAATCCACAGTGTTTTTGTCAGAAAAACTTAAGTAGGAGGTTAGGACTTACGTAGGAGAAATAGTAAGCCAAATAACTAACAGTTATAGAGAAGCATTTTAACATCCACCACATATTGCCTTCCAGGGAAATTTTTCCTAGACAATGAACTATATTTATGAGTGAAGAAACGAGTAAACAGAATACGAATAAAAAAACCAGTAAACTGCCCAAATATCCATTAAAAAATATCAATGTAGATACACCACAATCATAACTAGTTTTTTAACGTTAATTGAAATAGAATAGGAAAGACTTACCCCCCTCCGAATAAAGTATTCCCATTAACTTAGGTATTTACTATTAAAATTCGTCTCTAAATATATTATAATTATCATAATATCTCTATTAAAATAGAGAACCCTTTCTATTTTTAATAGAGATATTACGATATACGAGCAGGAAGATAATTTGGAATTAAAGATCTTAGTAGAAAAATCCTGTTACCCATCAAGAAGTTTTGAAATGTCGTCTAATCATCGATATAATCCATAATATATATCGATATTACATATATTATGGATACTCTTGAGAGCAGAAAATATCAGGGATCTACAGAATTGTATTATTTTTAAATATTGTAGTTTATCTACCCCAATCTTCATTATTTAATGTTTCTTTTTTTATTGATAAAATTTTTTAGTTTTCACAAAATTTTAGAAAAATGTTTAGAAATAAAGAAATAAATAAAAAAAATTATCGGATTCATTGATTTTTCATTTGTAGTGTACATATTATTTAAAAATAATTTTCAGGTTTTAATAAATTTTTTTGTTCTTAAATTACATCTTTTAACCCTTTTTATTTTTATGAGTTTTAAGTAGAGTTTAAACATCTCTCTTTTGAAACATATTTTGAATAATACATCTATATTATAATATAATTTCTTTTTAAGAGTTTATTTTGAGATATTCCCCACATTTTTTTCTATTGCTATAAATCAAATTTCGCAATCGTAAGTGGGATAATTATGTTGATCTTGTTTCAAAATAAGAAAAGAAAATATTATTTTAGCCTGAACTTTTAACAAACAAACAATACGAAATTCTATTTAATTTACACGCTAATTGCTTATATAACAACAACCAAAATCAAAACATCCTCCTGAAATTGTAGAAACATCCTCATTCTTCGCATTTTCAGTATAGAATTTTCCTTCCTTTGTGGCAACAGCTCAGCCAAGCGATTGAACGAACGTTGTTATATGTAGCGGGGATATTTTTTTTTAAAAAAATTGAGCAGATGTTATTTAAAATGAACTCCATGCTACTTGTATTTTTCTTTATAATGACGGTTTCTTTAGTGTGGGATGTTTATCTGAACAAAAAAGCATGATTTTAAAAATATGATTGATGGTGGTGATCCGAAAATGGGGTACAGATGCATACCTCAAAATACACACTTTCCGCTTTTTTTTTGTAAAGATTATTAACACTCTTTTTTTAGGGTCATGATTATTTTTTGATAGTAGATATGAAAAGAAATAAGACACGTTGTTGTGAAATCTCACTCGTTTTAATGAAATGGCGATACGATATTAGATGTTATTGGATGTGATAAGAGTTCACTAACTAGATCATATTTCATAAGAGCCAGCTCGGAAGTTTAAAATAAACCAGGTAGATGATGAAAAATTTTCAGGAATTACTAATTTATTTTTGATTTCTTGGAACCTGTGATAAATTCGAAATGCTATGATCTATATCTATATCTGATGCTTCTTAGAATTTCTTATTTATTTAGTTTATTTAGCAAAAAATATATAATTTAGGAAAATATAATTATCCATTTTATATTAAAGAAATCAAATAACATAAACATTAGATGAAATTATTTTAATTTATTATTGATTAATAGAACAGCAATTTATCAATTTTTAATTACATCCTGTTAATATATCATTCTACATGATTTATTGCTGTTTACACTGTATTGCCATTCTCAAGCCTAAAATAACTTATCCTATATAAATAGTATCATAAAAAAGCACAAGGGGGATGCTTATAAAAAATAAGAGCAGTTTATAAAAAATATAGAAATTCTAATAAAATAAACCAAGTTACTGAGAAACTAAATATATATTTCAATAGTTATACGTTATTCCGCGTATTTTAGTAAAGGAATTTTAATCATTGGTTTTCATGTGACGTCATGATGCCTTTTTTCAACTTATTTTGTTTCTATAAAAAAGTTCCATCGCTGACACAATAATTTAATACAATTAATAGAAGATATAAAATAAAAATATATTTTTGAGAAAATTTATTGCATTTAGTATAAAATTAAACTTTGTGTTAAACCACGAAGCTCTAAACTTTTAACCTTATAGTTGAAGAAATTATTGTAAAACAGAAAATAAAAACTTATGAACTTCGTTTATTGAATTATTATAATGTATTTGTATCCTTATATATTTTTGACTATAACTTTCATTTTAAATAAATTTATTTATAATATGTTATAAATTGAAAATAAATCACACTAATTCAAGGTTAATTAAAATTTAATTTTTTACATAAATATCATCAATAAATATTTTTTTTTATCAGTTGTAGTTTCCATCGAAATTTATATTGTCTTGATTGTATTAAATTATTTTTATTTAAAAGGATATTAGGATTCCAAATTCTATTAAAATGCTTTTTAAAAATCCGATTTAATACTGTATTATTCTAAATTGTTTTTATTTCTAGCTATTGTAAATAAATTACATAAAAATGAGAATAAAGATTTAAAAATATTAGAAGAAATCAATTTTCTTTGCAATAAATAAATAAAGGAATGAACAATAATAATAAATATTCTTCTTATAATCTTTCTTATTAAACCAAAATTTATCTTAAAATATTTTGCTTATTAAATTTACTAATTTATTTAAAAATAATTAAATTTTCTTGAAACTACTGAAGAAATTTGTTAAAAAAAGCATTGTAGATTAAATAAATTGCTTATATTTACAGCCAAGAAACTTATATAAGCCTTTCTTTTTTAAACACAACTGCAGCTGTATCATTTGTTGATGATATATTTACATCATAATTAGCCAACTATTTTTTAAAAATGAAAATAATTATTACAGCATTACAATGAATTCCAAGCAACGTGAAAATATTTAGGTTATAGTTAGTTAACCAAACGTGAAAATCGATAAGTTTATAGTTAGTTGCTTTATAAATAATGCATGATAGGTTTTCTTTTAGTGTCTGGAGACAGGTTCTTATGTTTTCATATAATAAATTCGTTAAATATCATTGAATCAGTGAAGCGATTAGCACGAATTTAATCTGCGTATATTGAGAAGCGTGTCAACTATTATTAAGTTATCTGTAAATAGCAAATTTACAAGGAATTTGCTCTTAAAATATATCGACGACTTTTTTTAGCAAATATATTCCTTAGAAGATTAAAGAAGAAACTGTGTTTTATGGAAATTTATTGAATATTTGAATTTTTTTAAAATTATTTTAAACTTGGACATGAAAAAATTTGGATTAAATTTTATTTCTCATATTTTTTTAATCATACATAATTAATTTTTAACAAATTATACTAACATAAAGATAGAATTTCAACAGTAGACACACAATCATATTTAGCTTAAATATGAAAAGAAGAATCTAAGCTATTCCATTTTAACCAAGCAAGGAATAATTTCACCAAATGGTACTTGTCAGCCAATTGAATATCTTTTAGAAGCTAAATATATCTTTTAGAAGCCAGCTTTTATAATGAGATCAGAAACAAAGAAAATGCCAGTGATCTTTATATCGAATCAGAATAGAAAATACATTGCTTGATGAAATTAACTTGAAAAAGAAACAGCTAAAAATTATACCAGCTGATATCGATGTATTCGATAAAATTTCAGAAGAAATATAGATTGAATGGTTTCTTTTCTTTCTCACTAAATTGCCAACTATTGAGAAAATTTTAGAACCTGCAAAAGAAGATTATAAGTTCAAATCTCCTGAAAAAGAAGATTATAAAGATAGGAAATTCAGGTTTCCTGCAAAAGAAGATTATGAAGTTAGAAAGTTCACAACTTTCCCTGATTTTCTCAAAAACTTAAATTTCGCTTATGCAGAAAGTGAATACAGAGATAGTTATTTTATTGAAAAAGAAAAATTCAATTTCTTAAACATTTTCTTCATTTATTATTTTTATGCTCATGTAATTTATTATTCTTTTAATATTTTTATTCACCAGGATGAATTTGAAGTATAAATATAAATATAGAAATTAAAATTAGAAAAATAAATGTGGAAACACCTGGTTGAAAGCAATAAAAAAAATTATAACTTATATCCATTGAGCCATTAAGTCAAATCTGTAAATATAGCATTTTAAACTGGATTTTTAGCAGATTTAAAACGCTTAGAAAAGACATAAAAATTACTAACGTGAAGGAAGTTATTTTAACTTTTCTATAGAAAAGATAGGTCTATCTGAATGAAATGGAAGATAAATTCTAACATATGAATAAAATACGTGGAACAACTTTGATATAACCCCCAAACATTATGCGCCAAATCTGGCACTCCCTACGGACTTCTTAGGGTTGCTCTTTCTTATTTTGGTGTTGCTAATTTAGGTTTTTTTCAGCTTTTAGGTTTTTGCTGTTGCCAAATTTAGTATTTTCTTGTATTTTGTACCATTTTTTGAGTTATTTTTTTTTTAAAGTTTTTTTATGAATTAATTATTTGTACTTAGCGAGAACAAATCTTTGCGAGAAAAAAGGCGCCAAAAACAAGTATTTTGGGTCGGTGAGAAAAAAAATGTCGCCAAATTTCCGATTTGAGGGGTTGTATACCAAAGTAGTTCCTTTTTGAGTTTTTTTTAAAGTTTTTTTTGTTATTAATTACTTGTACTTATTATTTGTAATATTTTTGTTGTTAAAGTGACAGCGAGAATCAATCTTGGCGAGAAAAAAAGTCGCCAAATTTCTGATTTGGGAGGTATATCAAAGTAGTTCCAAATACGTTCATATAATTAGAGGAATAGTTTTTGAAAACAATACTACACAATTTGAAAATAATGGGTACATTTTGATGGATAACGGAGTTTATTGTGTTTGAAGCATCGAGAAAATTCTAAATTCGTTATAAAAAAAAGCAAAACATCGCTGATTGACTTTCTTAGGGAATATAAATTTCGGTAAATATACACTAAAAGCTGAAACTTCAAAACAAATAAAAGAAAGTAAATATAAGTTACGCTCACTCTGTTGATGATTTTGCAAAAACATTATAAAACTTTTAAAACTGGCTTTAAGCAACTGTGAACTCAATCCTAGAATGTAAACATGGACTCAGATAAAAAGTTAATTGACAAAGGAAAGCTGAGTTGCACATTACTGATGAAACTACTGCTGAAAATTAAGAAAGATGCATTATGCCACCAAAATAGGATAATTAGGAAAAGATATAAACTAGGAAAAGTTATGTGAAATTTAGATGATGAAATTGTTTATTTTGAAGTTTGTGGCAATCAGTGTATTTCAGTTCATCTTCTAAAAGTAAATAAACATAAGCTTATATATACATATAATTGAAAGAAGTCATGTTATTAAATATTTATACATATTTCATTATATTGTTGTTTACATATTTCGCTAATTTTTTAACTATAACCTCGATGTTGTTTGCAGATGTTCGAAGATAAAAACTCAAGGACAAAATATTGGAACTGTTTATTTTAATCATTTTGTCTTCGAAAACTATGTCAAGTAAGTTTTACTTAAATAAAATAATGTGATGAGGTGATTTGTGAACCGTAAAAATTTCTGTTTTAAGGTAACTGCTATTTATTTAGTTACCTTTCCAAACGGAGCTTCACATAAAAATATTTATTTGTTCCAGTGGTAAAAATGGTTTTATGAGTCCATTTATATGAGCTGTAATAATATCACCAAATTAAAAATCCATGAAAAAATAGAATTTTTTCATTGTTCCAACAATTGTATTGCCGAGGTAACAGTACAATTGCCGGTACTGCCATATTTTGGTTCACCATTTCACGAGTTTTATCCCACCATGTTATTTGTAGATGTGCTGAATTCACATTAAAGAGTAAGTTCCAGTTGAATTAGCCTCCGTGTTCGAAAACGGGCAAGAAAACTAACTTTCACGTTTGCTTATTTTCGACTCTTGAACTCTATTTAAAGTAATTTGTAGTTAAATAATAGAGCTTACTCTCTTCTTACATATACCGACTTTTTTTCGCCAAATTTGGCCATTACTTCACCAAAAGTTTCACTAAAATTCGCCATCATTTCTATAAATTTTATGAATTAACGCCAAAAGTCTTGACTTGCTTAACATAATCCTGATTAACACTACCTAACAGATCCCATATTGTTAATAAGTTTCTTTTTCAAGATGTGAGAGAAATAGCAATGCAAATATCTTACATATTAAATGAAACAAATAGATAAAAATTTTATTTTCAATGATGTTTCAGTTTTTATATAGACATGGTTACAGAAAACCTAATCATAAATTTAAAATTTCCATGAGCTAAAAGTAAATAAAATATATACATAATTGTATCTGAAATAGCTCAAATGGTGTGGTCACCACTAAATTGCAACGTTCAAACATCGCAACATTTGGTGACATCATTTTTTTTTCTCGGAAATAATTGACGGATATTGCGCGCAAGTACCTTACTGATTAAAGCTTATAAGTATCAATGTAAACAATAAATAACAAGGCCATTTACAAGTTTGTAAATCTTTTCTAAAACAAAAATAACGTATTCAAATAACCAGAAATAAAAGAAATTTTTTTTAAGATTTTACTTCCAATTTTAAAAATCATTTCCTCATGCCCTATATAATTTACGGTGGGTAAAAAATGACAAAAAAAAAATCTGGGGACTGAAATATGAATTATTAAGTTACTGTCATAACATTACAATTTATAAAGATTCGAAAAAAGGTTTTTCACTTATAAATTCACGCATATATTAATGTGTTCACATAAATATTTGAATTAGTTAATATTATCAGCCTTTCATTTACAATGATTTAATTATTTTATAGTATTCTTGTAATCAATTTTTGATAACTTTGTATTTAAATAACTTGTAGAGTCCAGGACGTTAAACTCCGAGAAATGCTGTCCTATTAATAGGCCAAGGTGTATAATATAAAAATATAGGGCGATAGATATTGTATATATTATACATTTGTGCTCTATGTATGTTTATGTACTATAAGTATGAGTACTATGTATGTTTATGAACTATAGTTAAGTGTGACTGGAAATTTTCCATTATTTCTCCTTCGGAGTACGTATATATAGCCCTCTATATTTGACAAAACTCCAGGGAAATTATAATTGGTAAATATTAAAATGTCTCACAAAATTTTCGTCTGTTCTATTATCCATTACTCGATGAAATAAAACTCAAGAAATACTTTTCATTATACCTCTTATATCATATAGAATGAAATAAAATTATGTTTTTAAATATTAAATAAATTATATCATCTGTTTTGGTTAATGATAGGTTAAAATTTTTTACAGGTTTGTTTTAAATTATTTTTTTTTATCTAATAGCAGAATTTGATGAAGAATGAAGAAAAATGTTATAATATTTAAATTATGAGCTTTCATTTTTAAAATATCATGATATCTATTAAATAAATAACAACTTTATATGCAAAGACGGTATTGGTGACTCATACAAAAACATCGTCTCTACTGATAATTCTATAAATATTTTTACCTTATATGTATTATCGAAGAATAATTCTAAACATTGCTTCTACATTTGAATAAATTTATCACTCAGAAATGGTATTTCAGTTTTGTAATAATTTTTTAAAATAAAATTTTATTTCTGTGGTAACATATAATTACTCACACAAATCTATTTTTTAATCTGGCTAATATATTATTAATGCAATAAAATCAATTGGATAAGGTGTGTAATCGATAGTAAAATTTCTTCGATTCTAAGTAAATTATTAAAACTAGTTTTAACAATATAATCACGTGATAAATGATCAAGGTGTAATCTTTGTGAATAATCCCATATTTAAATGGTGTTAAAATATGTGCTAATATAATACGACTATCATTGTTTAAATAAAACTGAAAATATAGTCTATGATTAAATATATGAGGAGGGAATATATAAAAATAATAATTGCATACAATAAAAGAAAAGAGCCACTCGTGACTGTAACTGGTATAAGACGGATTAATGGTCTGAATATCAAGCAGCATAATGATTAATTAGTGTCGAATGGCAACAAGCCTTTGGGGGCTCATAAAAAAGTGTCTATTGTCATAAATTCCGACTCCTAATCTGGTGCGTTATTGTTGGTGGTGTCATTTACCGGCTTATCAAACATCAATAAACACATTTTTCAATGCATAAATTTTCCGCATATTTCCTTAACGAGAACTGGTTTTAATTATTGTTTTGGTGCCTGTGGCGGAAGTGGTACTCTTTTGTAGTTTACAAGCCAAAGAATGTTTTTGGAAGCTTTCTTAAGGAAGGTCACATGTTACGGAAGGTCACACCTTGTGGCATGAAAAAAATAGTGTTCGAAATCAGACTTATCTGATCTTTGGAAAATCACTTCTCTTGGTCTCTCCCCAATAGCCAATTTTGGAATTAATCCGATTCCCGTCAAATGACCGTGACCGCAGCCGTCACATAGAGGAGGGACGATTAATGAATGTATTTGTTGCTCTGGCTTTTTGTGTGATTTTGATCGCTGTTATATTTTTGCTTTATTGATCTAAGTGAAAAGAGATAGATTTCGTAGCTGAAGAATAATTAATCACTGAAAGTGATTTATATCTATATAGTAAAAAGTTGAAAGCTAAAATCTATCGACTGAATCTGAATCGACAGCTAATTTAAGTCTTATTTTAACACTCTAAAAAGGAAATGATTTAAGAAATGATAACTTTAATCCCTTTCTAAAATTTTGTTCGGTAACACATACTTATGTGTAATCATTAATTATAAAATCCAACTCTATTGTAAAACACTTTTTTTTAAGTTAGTTACAATCTTCTCTTTATCCGAAATGATAAGATTGTACATTCTTAAAAATTTTCAAATTTTTGGGAATGGTAAATAAGAATTCGTGATTACCAAAAGATAGTTAATTTCAAGAACGATTTTTAGTGAGAAATAACAATTGTTTCCTGTTCAGATTGTGTAAGTTTTGTATGTTTGATTTGATATATTATCAGATCAAACATACAAAATTTGATTCAGTTTCTGAAAAGCTTCATACCAATGACGAGTTGCTTTTCCCTTAGTATTTTCATCCCATAATTATTCATTTAAAGAAAATTTTATGTAAATTAAACATTTAAAGGGTTCTTTTTAATATTATTTAATATTGGTATATCAAATTATATAAGGAAAATATTTATAAGTGAATTTTATTGGTATCAAGATTTACGTTTTAATAAAATAACTAAGACTTTAGTGTCAAATGCTATGAAATAGAATCTTTGAATATTTTCACCCTAATCACATCAAAATAATTTATATCACTTTCTTTCTTCTTCTTTTTTTAATGAAATCAGTTATTTGAAGGTATTAATTTAAGTACACAACCTAGACATCATTTTACCAATACATATTTTTTCCTTTTCTACTTTTGTATGTATGTATATACATGCTAGCATGACACTTTTCTGCAAAGCATATTTGTAAGGAAGGAAATTCCAAGTTTTCTCCCTGGTATCATGTGAATAAGGCCCACAATTTAAGAAGAAGTTTTGAGAGGGTGATTATCATCATCCTTTAACAACCAATCTTTGAACAGCTTTCAAATATTAGGGTTAATGTTCTCACCATTCTCTAGTGATAAAATAGCTATTCTATAATGGAAAGATTTCAAATTTGATCACAGACACTTGAACAAATGGAATGGCTGTTATATTTTAGCTTTAAGCATGCATTACTATCCAAGTGGATGCTTGGGAATTTTCCAGGTTTACTCCTTTCCAATAAATGAATGCTACCTATCACACAGAGGATATTTTAATAGTGCCTTGTAAGACTTTTAGGACATTAAACTATTCACTACGTGATGTTGCCTATTAAAATTTTTATGGATAATATAATTGTAATCATTTATTATTTATTTCTACATACTCTTTCATTTAATTTATTTATTTATTATGTAACTTTTCATGTTGTTTAACTGTATAATTGATTTTAAAATATTGAAATTTGATTAATTTAGATTGCTACTTTGTTCTAAATAGCCAACAGCGATAAAAGAACATTATGTTTTCAACTGATTATTTTTTTTTCTAGGAAATTTTTTGGAAATCTTTATTACTGAAGAATATTAAAAGAATATTAATGAAGAATAACCGGAAGTTCACCATGGCCTAGTTGTTGAACAACGCATTTCGAAATAGTAGGTCTCGATCCCAGAGCCAAGATTTCTGCACATTTGTCAAGGTGGGTGCTTGGAAGTTTTCTGGTTTTACCCTTGTGACATGGGAATACAGATTACTGTCTATGCAAAATCCTGTCGTAAGGTCTTATTAGTGGTGGACGCAAAATATCTAACAAGAGCTCCTATATCATTAGGTTGTCTACTGTGGGTTTCAAAGAATAACAGTGTTTACTGGAGCTTAGTAACAGGACAGTACTTTCAGAGCATAAGTCCTGAGTTTGATCACAGCCACCATTCAACAACAGAAGTTGCTTCTCTACTGCCTTCAGCATGAGTTTGCCAGAGTAGATACTTGGTAGTTTTCCAGGTTTCCTCCCTTGCAACATTTGAATATGGTCCACTATCCATTAAAGGCAATTTAAGCGGTGGATGCTAAAATGCCCTACAATGGTCTTCGTCCCCCAAACTGTCAAAATATATAAAAATGAAATTGAAATTAAATAATTTCATTTCAATATCTTAAAATAATACAATTTTCAGTTCTTTTCTCAAATTTAAATGCAGCCAATATTCTCCTTTAATGAATTTTCTAATAACTAATAAAATTGCGAAACCGTTTCAGAAAAATTTT
>JAPDSC010131534.1:10130-24905 GCA_026290005.1 Latrodectus geometricus | reverse complement strand
TCTCTCACATTCACAATGCGTTGACATTCACATTGACAATCCTGTAGGTCCTTACCAGCCTAAATGTAATGTTATCCCATTAATGTTATCTGTCTCTTGACGCCTTTAAATTAAAAATTTTTAAAAATGAAACAAAGCATTAAATTACAAGCACTTTTTTTTGTTACTTATTTTACTTCTAACAGGATCCTTCTATTCAATTTCATAAAAACTGTTAATGGAAATGGCGTATCCTTGTTTACTTATATAATGATACTTCCAAATTTTTTAATGAAACAAAATTTCATTATTATATATTCAGTTTCATAAAAATTTGTACCCATCTTCATAGAAACTTTTGTAATGGTACATTTTTCAAAATTTAACATGCATATTCTTTGCTCATGTCAAAATTTCATGAATTTTTATATAATTGCTAATTAAAATATATTTAAAATTTAAAAAAAATTAAGTTTACTAAAATGAACATATCATATTTTAATTTATAATTTTTCGAAGATAACTCCTATTTTAAAAAATAACGATCTCGAAGGTTTGTTATGTATTAAATTTTCTTATTTTATTTAGGGATTGTGTTAAAAATTTACGTTTACTAAAAGGAACTTATCATATTTTAATTTATAATTTTTGGGATATTACTCTTATCACAAAAAGTAATCATTTCTGAGAATTATTATGTATTAAATTAATCTCTTATTTTATAGCAAGCAAAATTAATGTCTTTGATACATTTTGAAAATAAAGTAGTTCTAAGAATGGCAAATTTGATTCCATATTCTTCTGATACATTTTCTTAAGTATTTACTATTCTAACAATAACACACTTTCCTACTTTCCTTTCAAGCGCAGTGAGGGAAAATTTTAGAAATATAATCCCTTTTACAGATAAACATGTTATCCCAGGAAAGGCTAAAATATAAAATCTCCTCTTCACCTTCCTCTTGTTTTCATAAACTTTTAAAAACTCCTTTCCCAGAAATCTTATCGCTGAAGGGATTGAGTTTATAAATACGAAGCCAACTGGGGGATTGGGATAGGTGAATTTGGACAGTTTTTTTTTTTTTTTTTTACTCTTTTTCAACAGCCAAGTCAGCAAGTTTAAAGAGAGAGTGACAAGTAGTCTGGAGGCTCGGTCTATAGAGCTGTTTTTGAGTGGTTATTCTTTTATTTACATTGCGTACGTGTGTGAAGTGGCTAGGGAGACAAAGAAAAGAAATCTCACTACTCTTATTCTCTGGCGGTTTTTCAACTGAAGTGAAGTGAAATATCACATTCCCTGCTGTAGTCCCTCCCCTTTGCGATGTCTATTCACCTTTGACGCGGGAAATGCAATTTCTCAATTGAACTAATTTTATCTACCACACATCCGCTTTAAAAAAATATAAATTAATTAACAAAGTTTGCAATCAAAAAAAATTAAAAGCTCTTTTTTTTCAGACGATAAATACTTTTGATATATTTTTATTATTAAAATGCTTTAGAGGGAATTGTGTTATAATACAGCATACTTTTAAAATACACAATATATATAATTATAAGAGAATTTTTTTCTTATAAAAATATTTGATCGATATGGATTTAAGTGTTGGGGAAAAGAATATTGATTTTATTTAAGCAGTAATTTATAGATACATGTTTGAGCAAAATATATTTGAAAATTATTTTTTATTAAAAGCTAAAATGTGGTATAATTTTGTTAAATACTTTATTTCATAGTATTGTGATAACAAAATGCCTTTACTTTATCACTATTTTCTCAAAATATTAACAAAGCTTAACCAAAGGGATTTTAGTTAAAATTAATCTTTCTTAATTCTATTGTATTTAAGAATATCTTTAAACATATTTTTCAGCTCATATTACAGATAATTGTGTAAAATTTAATAGGTTGCTCTGTAAGCGGTAGAATAACGTATAATTAAGCATACATATAATTTGTAGTTAATTAATTTATTAGTATAAGAACTGAAATTTTATTGCTTTTGAATGAAATTAAATAACAATATGAAAGAAAAGAATGTTAATTTTAAAAAATGTCATTCATTGCTATTAATGTGTAATGAAGTAATCCAATTGGTAATTTTACCAATTGAATTACTTCATTACACATTAAGCGCTTTGAATAACAGTACTAAGCTATAAATCCAATTGGTAATTTTACCAATTGAATTCATAGCAAATGTATTTTTACTTTCTTTCCCTTATATCAGGTATCTTTGACATATTTAGTATCGTTAACATTTTTGTTTTTTTATTTAGAATCTTTGACATTTTCATATCTATTACCTTTGACATTTTTGTTTGTTGATGAAAACTGACTATTTCACTTGAATTCATTATTTTTTACTATCTTTGATGCCTGACAAAAATTCAGCTCCATAGTGCATAACATCTAACTTCCTGGATATCAGACGAAAAATATGAACATTTAAATTAATTCATTGATATAATTAATACTTTAAGGAGGACTTAAATATATAATAATTAAAACTCAGATGGTATTTTTAAATTTTTTTTTATAAAAGTAATTTCAAATATATTTAATTGTAACTGCTTACAATAATTACAATTGCATTATTCACTTACATTATTTAAATAAAACTCATCAAAGCATCAGCTAATTGTATGGTTCACAATAAATGATTAAGGTCTTCAAATATTCTGACTGCATAAATATTTCAATATTATGAATTACACTGAATGGTCCTAATCATGTTTCAGAATTTCACAAAAGTGTAATTCATTAAACTCTGGTCGTATTTTCTCAACATCAATATTCCAATATTTATGAATCGAATCAGAGACCTATCAGATTGTCTTCTCTAATCGAATTACCGACAAACGACCACTCATTGAGGATCAATTACCATAATCGACGCTGTAGACATTTGGCGTCTGTGCTCCGTGGTTATAGGGGAGGTAAGCAACCCTGGGCCATTAGAAGTAGGCCCCGTGCACTTCAAACTCGACAAGGAGATCAAATATTTGGTTAGTTCTCCAGATTTAATTCCAACTGTGCAGTTTGGAGAGTGGCGAGCGCTCTCTGCCGTCTGGAGTGCCATATACCACAAACAGCATTTTCAAGGACTTCTCTTTCTTTTTCAAAACTTTTTTTCTTTTTGCTTTTCCCACTTCTAAAATGGAGATGAGTCATTGCTTCTGGGAGGTGATTTCTTTCAGCAAGTAAAAATTAATTGAATGCATTTCTTAAGCTTTCAGTGAAGGATTAAGACTTTTAAAAACAAAGCTGAGAAATTTTAGTGCCACTTTATCAATCGAATCGATTTCGAGTCTGAATGATTTTTTAAGTGAATTTATTTTAACGACATTTTGGAAATGTTTTAGATGTTTGATGTTAAACATTCAGTTTATAACATACATATTCAGTTTAGTATGTATATTATAAACTGAATACACAGTATATTTTTAAATATTGATACACTAATGAGCATAAGCTTATATATATATATATATATATATATATATATATATATATATATAGACCAGAATTTATACTTTAAAGTCAATTTGAATCATTACAAGCTTCCAAACCCCAAACGGAGATTCGTAGCAATGAATTGTTAAATCGAAGACTAGTCTTCTAATTATTAGACTGCCAACCAGGCGTTAAGTAAAGTTGCGAGAACAGATTGAAGCGAAATAAATTATCAAAATAAGTTAAATGCTTCGATATATTTGATCAAAGATATATTATTCAAATTGTCGATCTATTTATTAAAAAAAAAAAAAAAAAAGAACACTTTTTTTAACGAAATTAAATTTATTTCTAAATTTTTAATTTTTAATATCTATAAATCAAAACAAAATAAAAATAAATTATAAAAAAAAAGAATAAAAATGATAACTTAAAAATTATTGATTTTTCATAGATTATATTTTTATAAGCTTCATATATTTTTAATGAAAGTAAGGATAATTAATGTGTGCAAATGTTATTATTGTAACTACAATGGATTTAAATATGCTTCAAAATTTATTGATTAACCAAAAAAGCTCATATTTAGTATTTAATTAAGATATTAAAATTAGCTTAAAAATACTTAATAAAAGTGAGTACTTACTATTAAATTTTAATAATTAATTTTTAAACAAATTATTCAAACAATTATATTTAGAGTGAACAATTATATTATAAAGTAAAAAAAATATATTAAATAATGTTTATTAATATTCTTATCCTATGAAAGAACTACGATTCAAATTCTGTAACTATTTCTAAAATATCATGTTGTAGAAACTTTTAGTTTTCAGTTTTTTAATAAATCTGGTCTTTGCATAAAATCTATTGTGATCTCCAAAAATTATTTTTAAAAGATGAATTTTGATGTATGATATAATAGTTATAAATCTAATAAATGTCTGCCTTACTAACTACTATGCATTTTATAATTTTATCGTAATGACTTTTATTGTTGATTAATATAATATAAATTATTTGTAAGCACTATAAAATTAATTCTAAAACCCTTTATGTTCAATACTCATTATTCGTTAAGTATTAAATATAGTGCGATTTGTATCTATTCTTAATATGTAATGAATACATTGTATTTGCAAATATATTTTTACTGGTCGTACATATTTTTAAAGTCTGTATCAACTAATAAACAAATGAAAAAAGTTTTCATTTCTTTGAGTGATTTTCAAGATTTGTATTTTTTATTCGTTTTCACTTCCGATTTTTCTTCAACGTTCACGAAACGAAGCATAGACATATCTCTTTTGTACGGTCAGTCGACGATGCTTCTGCATCGTCTGCGTTTATTCCATTGTCCAAACTCCTCAGCTCAACTCCTCCAATACAGAGAGCAAACGGCGTAAAGAAAAGGATCGACATTTTCTTTTTCTTTTTTTTATATAAGAGAGTTTTTCCGCTCTTCTTATTCCCTGGACATACTTTTGCGGCGCCTTCCTGCAAAACAGATAGATATCTGTGAATTGATTAAATAAAAATATCGTTTGCAGATTCGCGTATGAAATATTTATTTTTAGTGTACTTTTTAGTGTATAGATGGCGTTGTTACTATAGCAGTAAAAAAATACACAAAAATATTTCTATGCAATTTTTTTTTTTTTAATCTTTAAACTGCAAACCGAGAAAATCAGAAGTCATAATACTCTCTAACAATATTTCTTTCAATAATTTATTTAAAATTTGTTTTACTTTTTGAATACATATCTTTTTCTGATCATAAAGAAGACCATAATATAATCCACTATTATCTTTACATTTTATAATCATTAAAAAGAATTTATTCACACAAAAATCAATTTATTTTTTTTAATTACGTACATTTGGAATTTAAATTTATAACTGTACATTTTAATGCTTATGAATGAAATTAACTGTTTATACTTTTGAGAAGACAGATATGGTTTTATTTTTCAACTTCAACTAAATTTTGAAATTAACAATAGTTGTTAATATTTGTTTAATATAATTCGAACTATTTTTGCCCCAAATTAAGCACCGATTTTTAATGAATAGAAATAAATTATTTTAAGCGATTTACCCTTTATATTTATTTGTTCATTTTAAAATTTCTACTTCAAACTCGGGCTGAAAGAAATTAGTATGAGAAAATTATCAGGCTATATATAATACCTGAAAAAAATTATCATTTGTAAAAAAAATAATAAAATTTTATTTTGAGAAAATACTATGCAAATGAGAATTGTTGTGAGCTATGCAAATCATTTTTTTTTTCCTTTCCGTTTTCCGATAATTTACTTTTTTAAATTCCCTATTTTATATTAAATAGTTATATTCCTAAAATTTACAAGCACCGAGTTATTTATTTTCATATCTTTTAACACAAAAAGAAATTTCATGAATTTTTAACCAAAAATATTTATCAAAGTTTCCGGATTTGTTTAATTTATAAAATTTTTCTTTCTTCGCATTTCACTTCTCTTTTTTCATTAAATTTATTTGTCACCTGATTTTGAACAATGAATCTCATGAAATCGGATTTTCTTTTATACATATATAAATTTATTTCCTTATTGGAAAGCTTACACATCTTTGCAAAAATAAATACAAAAAATAATAATAAATTTAAAATTCCTCGAAGATAAATTTTTATTAAAAAGTATTTTAATTGAATTTTGAATTTATACCCACTTCAAAAAATTTTTGGAATGTTAAATGAGAAAAATAAAATTCTTACGTCTTCCTAACTGAACTTTTCTGTGGAGTAAAATCGTAATAAATGGGAAGGGAGCTCATAGAATTATCACAAAGGAAACCTACCAGCCCAAATCCTTAAGTGGTCGTGTTCTTGGAAAAAAAATGTTCTTCTACATATCGAACTCGTCTGAAAAATATTCACAGGTCTCATTTCACTTCATTTTTTTCTCTTGGGTCTTTTGAATCGTCTGAATTGAGAGCTTCATTTTGTCATGCCCCAGTAGGTGACTTGTAAAGAGTCTTCGCTAACATCTGGTGGGCCACGGAACCTGCTTTTATTTGGTGGATCATTTTATGGAGAACTTCTCTTTCACTTGATGTTACGCTCCAGAAACACCACCCTTGAAAAGTACTTTTTTTTTACTCCTCCAATATCTAAACAAGCTCAATTCTTTGCATTTGTGAATGCAATTGGGAAATTTTTAGGTCCAATAACAATCTCCATTAATCGTTACCTTCAGTTTTAGTCGTACAGATAAAATCTTGATGCTTATAAAATGTTTTAAAAAGTCTTTCCTTTATTTTGGCTTAACCAAATATATTCAATGAATCTCTGTATCATATATATGATAAAAAAAATCAACTATAACCATTCTCGCCAAATAATCTGGAAACTAGCCAATAAAGTCGTTAAGATTTGAACAGACACCAACTATGTTTGTTTTTAATATTCTTGATAAAGGCAATTTTCCAGCATTCTCTATTCCAGAAAACCACTCATACAAAATGCAGGATGCGGATTATCCTGCATTTTGTAACTCTCAGCAAAAAAAAGCTATCATTGAAGTCTATATGTGTTCGAGGATTCCTAACTTCCAAAATTATCAATTAAAATATGAGGTGTAACGAACTAATGGTAAACCTATCCAATTAGGTAAGTAAATATAGAAAACCAAATAGATGGTAAATAGTAATGTTTTATAAATATTAATACATGATAAATAATGATATTTTATAGAAATAAAAATTAATATTTTAGCCACATTAAGTTATTATTTGTCTTTGTTTTCATCATTTTTGTATATGAAGTGTATTACGACCAGAAACCGAAATTTTCTGATTATTTAGTTACTACTGTCATTTAGTGATTATTCTAAATGACAGTAGTACTAAGCCCGAGAAAGAATCTTTATAATCAGCCCATGGACTGTGAAATCGATCTCGTCAAATCTGTTCAGCTGCCATCTCAACAAAATTCACGCCAAATCATATTTCAAGAAATTTAAATTACTTCATAAAATTTCGTAATTTCGACTGCTAGATTGGGAATCGTTGAAAAATACTATTTTTACATAATTTATTTTGTTAAATTAGAGCTCAATTTTCACATGTTGTATTTATTATGCCTAAAAACGTATTATAATAAATTTATTGCCATCCTTTGTAGCTAACAAATGCTAATAAAAAAATTTTAACATTTGAAAATTTTTCTACTTAACTACTTTTGTTTTATTTCAATTAATAACAACTAACGAAATTCTACCTTTACTGCCACTAAAAGCTGCAACCAGCAAACTGTCGCCATATTCTAGTAACAGACGATTTTTTCTCCCTCATACTATTCAATTTGAAACTTTCCAAAGGCGCAAACTAAAGTTGCGTAGAAAATGGGGAATGGGACACGTGACAGATGCGGTGAAAATGATGGAATGCCAGGGATTCGTTTTACACGGAATGCCTAAGGAGAAAAATCCTGCTTAAACATACATTTCCTAAAGACCAAAAGTTTCAGGGAACTGAAGATTGTTTGGAAGACAGCTGTTCTATTTGTACATCTATCATTGTTGCGGATATTTTGACGTCTTTTTTTGTCTTCTTCCCCACTCTTGTGCATTCACTTCCACCTCAACACAAAGACAGCTATAGACAAATCCATAAAAATTGCATTTTATCGCTGCTTCGATTTAGTTTGAAGGACGTATACTACTGCTAAGAGCATTTTCAATCAATATTTTCATCCCTATGACATTCATGTTTTGAATACTAAAATTTGATATCTCTAGTACGCAAAACACTACCATGATGGAAAAAAAAAGTAACACATAACAAAATATACATGAGTGTATACATAAGTGCAATGGAATATTGTCTCTTATTTTTTAATGGCAATCATTTCCTAATTCTTTCAAATTAAGTAACTGTCAGAGTCTGTATGATATTTCAAATATATTTTAGGCATCAAATCTTCTCAAACAAACGCTTTCAAATATATTTTTTCTTAAAACGGTGAACAAGATAATAAGATTGTTTACTGCCTTTAATATCTTTGTTAATCTTGTACTTTAGTGACAATATGCATAATGTATAATTTAATTTATAATTACGAAATAAATTAAATATTCAAATTTTGATACAAATTCAATATTTAACCTTATTTGACAAGAATTATGGTGATAGAAATTATATATAGAATGTATATAATTACTTTCTGGTTACATAAGTTGAAAGATAAAAAATATTTGGCATTTTTAATATATGAGCAAGGAATATTTAGGCTTAAATTAGAAATACATGTCACTAAGATCGAAGTAATAATTCTTTGCAGAACTTTTCTTTCTGTAGAAGGAAGCTTTACAACCGCTGCCAAAGAGTTTCATGAGATATCAATGACATGGAACAAAAGGCAAATGAAGAACTTTTGTCTGTTGGTCAGCTGAGAAAAATGTCGAGATAAGACGATGACATTATACAGCTGTTATTGCTAATCTTAGGGATCTTTCTTCTCAATATTCTTCCTGAAGCGTACTGTACGTATTCAACACCTGCGCATATACAGTCGCAGTGAGTTTCACTGACTAACATTACTGAAAAGTGTTCTCACAAATTAACAAAAGCAATCGATTTATACCATTTTGAACTCATTAATATACAATACTACAAAGCTTATTAGTTGTTGTTATTTATTATAATTCTATTAATATCATAGCAGTGATAATTATGCAGATTCATGTAATAATTTAAAATTAATCGAAACTTGAGATCAAACAATTATTCATTATCACATGGTAATTGCATAACAAGTTGGATACATTTTGTGCATCGCAGTTATGTTAAATTGGGCTGCTTGAATATGTGTGTCTGTGTAAAATAATCACAAAATATATTCACTATCATCGATTTTTAAAATAATCTTCATAATTTTAATCAAAATAAAACATATAGGGCATTTTGTAAATACATTTATTTCAATGACTATGCGTGATAAAATCGTTTTTCTTCTATTATTATGTGTATAAGTTTTTTTAATAAAATAAATACAAAGATTTTTACAAAGCATATGATATATGCATTTTACATTAGGAATATTTTCGAGGATTTAAAAATGCATAAATAAATAAATTTTTTTTAACTCGTATGTATTTAAAATGTATTTATTTTAAATAAATAAATTAATTAATTTTATTATTCTTTATTATACACTTAAATTTTTTTTAATATTTTGGTCAATATATTTTTATATTTTTAGAAGAAAATGTAAAATGTTCTGATTTTACATTTTCTTGTTGGAATATGGATCGTATTACCGAATCAACTAAACATTTTTATATCTTTTTTGAGATTTTGATAATATTTTTTCCTTTTTACACTGAAAAAAATGTTTTAGATTTTTACTAAAATGTGTTATTTTGCTATCATTTTCTCTTATCTAGTAAAATATATTTCTAACTTTGTAATTCTTCAAAATAGAATTACGCATATTTTAATAATGAGCATTGAAGGTTAATTTAAGAATAGAATATTTTTCCTAAATATTTGGTAAAGTTTACAAAATAATAATAATAATAAGCGTGTTTGAAATGGTAGAATGCTGAATTTATTTCATAATGCCAGATTAATAACTGCAAATCTTTTTAATCAATTCATTTAAATTTCTAAAATTGATAATGATCAATTATCCTTGACTTAATTTGTTATAGTGTTTTCTATATACACAGAATTTAATTGTTGAATATTGATTACTTTAGTTATGTTTAATAGTCATAGAAAAATATATACTTTATGAAAGAATATAACTTAACTAGTGTAACACAAATCTACACATGAAAATAAAGCATTATGTAATGTAATTTCATATGTTTAAAGCAGTGACAATCAAAAATATTATCATTCCGTTATCAGAAAAAGTTAAACGACCTGTTGTTACAAACAAGAAAGTTTGTTAATTAAAAATTTAGTTAGAATTGTTTTTATTGAATATTCAAAAATTGAACTAAAACTTTTATCATTTTGAGAAACATTAAACTATATTTTTTTTTAGGTTAGATTAGTTGGATTTCGTATATATCTCACACATTTACAAAAGTAGAAGATTTTTAGTAAATATTCACTTCAATAATTTTTAAAAGAATAAATGATAGTAACATTTTACAATAATTAAAATAAAGTATTTTAAGTTGTCTGAAAATTATGATAGATTTCGTTAAAAATTAAAAGAAAAATATAGAAGTTATTAGAGCATTGTTAATTCAATAATTGTATGTCAAAATGACGTAGTTTATAAATTTTACTGATAAATCTCCATTATTTTGAAACTAAAATACTTGAATATAAAACATTTTCGACTATCAGAATTAAGTTGATTTTTATCCTATTTTTTCGATATAGGCGATGTATTAATTCAAGCAAATTGTTATATTGTTTTCGACAAAGACCCTAATATGAGAAAATTATGTCCCATTTTTTTAAAAAAAAGAAAATGCTTATATTTTACGACTTCCATTGTAAGTTTTCCTTAAAAAAATTCTGATTTTAATGCCTAATTTACCATTTACCTAATTCAACAAAGGAAGTGATTTGCTTTCCTTTCCATTTGTTACCTCGATTGATTGGCACATTTGTAGGATTGGTATGAAGCTTTTTCCTTCTTAAACATATCATAGAAAGAGAAAAGTTGTTGATATCAATTTAAAAAATAAAAAAACTAATAAGTAGTCAATCATTAGCCAACTTCTTAAACAAAGGAAACAATAATCAATTTAATAATCGGAACAGTTTAAAATAACAGAAAAGAAATATCAAAACAATACCGATTTAACGACTTATGGCGAGAAGTTTTGTAGCGTAATGAGCTATTATCAATAAAAAAATTAAGTATATTTTGTTGTATCGATATTGAATAAGATTTCGCAATGCTATTTTCATAATCCAAATCAGCAGACAGCTGGAAATTGACCTTGATAGTTAGAAATGCTTATTTGGAATGATTCAAACATGAAACAAATTGTAAATATAAATACCAACTTGATATTATGGGCATGGGTATGTTATGGTACATTTTCTTTTTTGGCTTAATAAGGTACGTCTCGCATTTAAAGTGATGTTATGATTATGTGTGAAATGAAACCAAAACATTTTGTGTATATAGTTTTCAATGGAAATAACTAGTTATTTATTAGTAACAGAATTGTTTTTCTTGAATATTTTTTTATCATACAATACATGTATTTTTCTCAATACTTTGATCTATCTTTTTATGCGTACTGAAGTTTTATTAGTTTTTATATTTATAAAATGCATTAATTTTCATCATGTAATACATTCAAATCGCATGAGCCAATTGATAAAGAATTTACATCATGTAAAGTATTCAAATCAAGATATTATACGTTGCAATCAAAACTACAGCATGGAAAAAATGCCACACACCTATAATGTAATAAATAATTTCAATATGAGACATATGCTGTGAGCAAGATTACTTGTTTTACACAAGCCAATTGATAAAGACTGCAAATTATCCCCATTTTAAAATATATATTTAATTTGGAAAATGATTTATAAATTAGCTGTTTGTTCTTCATTGATTCATATACATATACCCATCTATCATTTACAGTCTTATGTTTTGTTTTTGGTTATAGAATTTGTAATTTCAGAGAAAATGCCAAATTAAAGCTGTTGACATTTCCACTTCAATATAATTAAAAGTTACATTGAAGTGAAGTGAAGAATACATTTCTTCCCAGTACATTGGAAGATATATTCTAAATCACTTATAGTAGGCCTTTATATACTTTCCAATCAGCTGTATAAACACACAAATGTAAAAAATTATCTAGCACTTCCTTAATAATTATGCTTTTTCTACAGTTCTGGCACTTCAAATATCCATATTGATTATAGTATTTTGTATAAATTTAAATTACTTACCAGAAAATTAATTTTAAAAGATACTTTTGCTTTTATTCATTGATTATTTTTAAAGTAACTCTATATTGATGATTTTCATAAGCTGTTTAGTCTTTATATAGAAGAGCAAAAATTAGTGCTTGCCATGACGTCTCTTTTTTGGGTTGATGACCTTCAGGGATGACTTCCAGTACCAAACTATTCGAACCCCGACCCACACTGTCAAGGGATCTTCATCCTGATCAAAGGACTCTTTTCATTATTCGTCGAGCCTCTATTTTAAGGGTACACCCCTGCGGAAAGTGATCCCCATTCTTGGAAAATGGAATGTTTTCTTGGGTTTCCGCTCAGTCTTCAGCAGGGAATGTTTATCATCAAATAATTCTTCATGACAATTTTTATGTGATTCTGTAAGTTAGTTTTTCTGCACAAATCATCTGCAAGAGAGAAAATTTTCAATAAATATTGAGTGATATGTTCTTGAAGGGATGAGAATAAATCAATGAATAAATTATTGAAAAAATTATATTAAAAGCAAATATAATATTCCTCACTTACTTATCATAATGAATTTTCTTGTGAAGAATACTAAAATAACAAAAATTGAATAATAATTATTGTCACATCTTTATTGTGTATAAAATAAGGTTAGAAATATAAAATCATTATAAGAATGTAACACCAGTTTCCAGTTAGTGATACGCAATTCAAAATAACCATACATACTAATTTAATTTACGTTAAAATTTTAAGAATATAATGTTGTTTTTTCAGATTGAATATTGAAATAATGTAAAACAGAACTAAAATTAAAATATAAGATTTAATAATATTTTATTTTAGTTTTTTATAACTTTAATAATTTGTTTATTTGCATTAACGAAAAAGCTAATTTTTCAGTAAAAAAACAAATATTATAATAAAATAGTTAGTTTAAATAATAATGTAAAATGAACCAAAAATGTCAAAGTAAAATTATCATTAAATTGAAAAATAAATTTAAATATTGTATTTTTCGTTAGTTTATAAAAGTGCCTCAGTTGAAATGTTTATAATAAAAAATATCTAAATGTTTCTGTATTGAATATTTAAACGTTTATAAATTGAAAACTTGGTTTTAAAAAGAACAGGTTTAAAGCTTTATTTATTTACAATTGTTATCAAAATTTTGTTGAAGCAAAAAAATTCTAATAAATGTGATGTTAACTGTATAAAATTATTTAAATTTTAAAAACTAGGGCATTCTTTATTATTTTAAATATTTAAAAAAATGCCAACATGTCATATAAAAATATTTTAAAGAAATATTGAGATACATTGATTTTTAATTACTTTTTTATTTTGTGCAAAATTAAAGGAAGTAGTAGTTTTTACAGTTTACAGCATTTTTACAACTTCTATCAAAACTGCGAAAAAAGTACATTGTTGCTGTTATTATTTATGTGAAGTTATTATTTTCAAATAGCAGTTATTGTTTTCAAATAGCGGTACTAGAAATGCAATTTATAGTGCCAGTAAAAGAAAAGGAAGAAAGCATGAGAAAAAAAATATGAAGAATGAAAATATGATAAGTGATATTTGTAGAGTAAAAAAGTAGTTGTAACATTTCCCTCTATTATGAAAAAGTGCTATTAAAGTGTCAAATTTTATACCCATCGCTGGGTAATTTGGCTCACAAATGTCTCTTCAAGCAGATATATAAACTCGATACGCGTCATTTTAAATATCATACATTGTAAAAAGCCATCGCTCTACTGGAACTTCAACAATTATTCCCGTGTCAAAAGCTTTCAGCATCTGTGTTATCACAAAACAAGAGCGTCCCTTGTGTAAGGGACCCGCAAGTGTCAGAATAAGATGTAATCAAAAGAGCTGGGGAAAAAAATATCAAATGCCGAGATCTGATTTTACACTACTTAAGCACGAGCTACCGACTCTTCGGTGATCAAAGGCAGCAGCTGCGGTCTTTTAAATCCACCATAATGATGTTTGCTTGTGGGCGACCACATTTTTCCGTATTAGCGCATCCTCCGACGCCAGACACCGCAAACCCTACTTGAAGGCGGTTACAGACAGTAACAGGGACATCCCATGAAACTCGAAACTTCCGAAAAACTTAGAAAATGAGGATAAAAAGAGCGAGAGAGAGGGAAAAAAGGATGAAAATGTGGAAAAATAAATAAAGACACGCTGCGTCTTTATTCAAATGGTAACGAGAGCAAAAATAGTGATGTACTTACTGCCTCCAAGATGGATATGTTTCTGAAGATAGAATGATGACAATTTGTTCGTTTTTCAAAGAACATTTTCTACTGACTACATGACATTTAATATAAGCGAATTGTTCATGAATTTTGTTGATTACATAAAACATAATTTAAAAGTATGCCTGCAAATAACATGTTAAGTATATTAATTAGAATTGAATCAATATA